>PVKU01003881.1:0-163617 GCA_004027475.1 Anoura caudifer | reverse complement strand
TCACCTTTAACAGGAACCTAATCAACAAAACAAACAAACAAGCATAGTATCACCAAAGATACTGAAGTTGATAACAGGCTGATAGTCACCAGAGGGGAGAGGGGAGGGAATTCCAGGGGAAAGGGGGAAGGGTTTAGAGCAACAAGTATAAAAAACAGATGGATAAAAACTAGGGGGGGGGGCGGGGAAATGGGAGGGAGGTGGGGAGGGCTGGGGCGGTGGGCTGGAATGGGAGCAGAAGACAGAAAACTGTACAAGAACAACAATTAAAATAAAATAAAATAAAAAAACAATTTTATCATGCTCAAAAAGAAATAGTCATGGGGATGTAAAGTACAGCATAGGGAATATAGTCAATAATATCATAATAATTGTGTGTATACCAGGGGGGTACTAGAAGTATTGGGAAGAATAGTTTGTAAAGTATATGATTTTCTAACCTCTATGTTATACACCTGAAATCAATACAAAGTAACATTGAAAGGAACCTGTAATTGAAAAATAGAAATAAAAAATGCAAAGAAAAAGACATGCTTGCTACTCTCAATGAATACATGATCTAGTAGAAAATAAATGTAAGGTTGTGCTATAACCTTTACTGTGTTCCTGAAAACATTATTTTGCAACAGCTGTGAAGTAGGAAAGGCAGATGATGGTCCGACATGAAGAATGATGAAACAGAAACTTGGAGCTATTGAGTTCGCACTTGTACAGCTAATAAGTGATAGACCAGAAGTGGTACCTGGCTCTGATTCCCTTCTCACTTCCTACACCCACACTGTGCACGTCCCTCGCACTCTAAGTGTGTTCCCAGGAAGAGAATGTATTCTGAAATTTACTGGATCCGTTGTAGAAATGGAAGAAATTCAGCAGCTCTTGGGAAAAAGAATTCGTTGTGGTAGGCAGTAACTTTCCTCTTTATCTTTTCTTTTAAAAGGCAGTGTCCAGATCCACGTCAGCCTCATAAATTGTATCAGGATGATTTTCAGGGGAATTGTTCTCCTGAGCTTTTTTTTTTTTCAGGTTAGGATGTTGAGCTTTTTTTTTTTTTCAGGTTAGCTAGGCATGACTTCCAGTTTTCTGAAGCTTGTTATCTTATTCTTGTGTAGATTGTAAAGCAAATATTGCTTGTTAAAATAATTAGTGATACCCTAGAGCAGTGGGTCCCCTGTCTTTTTGGCACCAGGGACCAGTTTCATGGAAAACAATTTTTCCATGGATGGGGGTGGGGGTGGGAGACAGGAGGCGGGGCTTAGGCGGTAATGCAAGTGGCATCCAGGGATGGGGAGGTGGGAGTTTGGGGATCCCTGCCCTGGAGCTCAATAAATGTTTCCTGTATGCACATTATTACACAAATTATATGACAAGTCTACTGTGATACAGTTCACTACTTTTAAAGTTTATGTTGGCTTCTCCTTGTAGGGGAAAACTCAGTAAGGAAGATATAAAACATCAATATACAAAATCTGTGAGGTGGTGTAATCTTAGAGAATGGGGGCAGAGCAGATGCTGAATTGCTTTTTAACACCTTCTGAACCAGGTTTTTACAGTGCAGCTTCATTCTTTTTATTCAAGGCTTTGTTTGTTCCATAACGTCCATCAGCCATAGTAAAGGGTATGTGTACTTCTGAGCCCTGAGCCACAAAGCAGAGAGATGGAGAGAAGGTGGTGGTGTTATTGAGCTGCTGATCAAACAGCTCCCAAAGTCTGCCCTACTTCTGCACTTGCCTGCTTATCGTTGGGTCAGAGTGATTTCAGGCTCTCGATTATTTGAACAGAACCCCAAACAGAACAAAAGGGAGACCACTTATGTATACTCAATTAGCAGAAGTAATTCAGAGCTGGACAGTGCTGTGGTTTCTCTCTTAATGCCAAAGTTCTGTAGTGCTGCATGCAGCTTGTCAAAATATGCGGAGGTCTTTCCTCTGCTCTGATCACAAATAAAGGTATGAAAGTTTTGTGGGTATTACACTGTGGCCAAAAGCCATGGTGGTTGATACAAGTTAACCAGTACCTGGCATGGAGTGTGGCATGAATGTTTTATAAATATTTGTTGACTGATAATGTAGTTTCCATTATTATCTCTCTTTTGAAACCATCACCATGGCATTAAATACTTGTTCTCTGAAAGCTTATCTGGTTTCAATATATCTTGTCATATTACTCAGTATTGTTTGATTAAATAATAGCATTGTTGTTTGAGAATAATAATAATAGTTACCATTTATTATTTTTCTAGATGCTGGGATCTATTCTAGGTGTATTACATACATCATTTCATTTCATCTTGTTAGAGCCCCATTTTACATTGGAGCTCTTGTTGAAAATATTCTTAACTTTAATATATTCAAATTTATAAATCTTTTACTTATAGTCAGTGCTGTATATCTCTTCTTTAAGAAATCTTTCTCTACCCCTAAGGTCTGAAATACAGGGTCAGCAGAAGTAAGCCTTGCTTGATTGTGGTTAGGGTACGTGAATGTCTCAACACAAGAGGGACAGCAATTTGAACATTTCACCTAAAATGTCATATGCTGGGCTTGAGTGTGATATTGCTATGTTACAGAAGTACATGCTTATGATTTTGTAATAAAAAATGGGTGTTGTTTGTGCTGGACCCTGTATTTTCACTTAAATTTTCTTTTAACAATTTTAATATTTTGTTTTTGACATGTAAAACTTTAATTCATCTGTTTTTTTTTTTTTTAACATATGGGATCATTTAAGGATTCCTTTTAATCTTATTCCATGTGGAAAATCATTCTGTTTTCTAGCTCTACATGGTTGAGTTCCTCCTTTTCCCACTGGTACGTCTTGCTAACACTGACATACATCAGTGATCCTTCTATGCATTCACATAATGAGGTATCAGGCAGCAGTTTAAATACATCATCTGTATGCAACAATATGAATGAATCATTGCAATATGGAGGACTAATGACGAGAATGTGTCCTGAACCGAGGAAACTGAATTCTGTCAATTTGAGGTCCTTGGGGGGAAACAGATACACAAACCCAAGGCTAAAAGAAGTTAAATGATTTGCCCAAGCTCACTTGGCTGGGAAAGTGGTAGGACTGGAACTCAAATCCAGTTCATCCAACTCCAAATGCCAAGCTGTTCCATTAGGCAGCATGGTACCATTAATTCACAATCTTTCTGGAAACATCATTCTTCATTAAGATACCAGGACTTAAATTTCATTTATAATTCCTACTGGTAAACAGAAAAGCATACAAAATTAGAAGGCTGTAGATCTTACTCCCTTCCTAGATTCCCTACCTCAGTCTCTTCTAGGTTCATTTCCATTAATGAAAATCCTCGATTACTTGAATTTGTTTGGATATGCTTGTATCTTTGCATCTTGATAGAAGAAGCACCAAACTTCCTTTGATCACTTCCACATCCCTTCTTAACATTCTGTATATCCTGTCACAGTTCTCACTGGTTTGTGCACAGAAAGCTCTGTGGGAGCAGGGTCAGCTGTCTTATTCACAGTTGTATGTAGTATCTAGCACAGTGACTAACACATAGTAGGCCCTCAATATATATATTGGTCAAATGAATGAAGCAAGCTGATATACTTACATACTCCTAATTCACTATTTCTCGTTTCTGCCTCCCTCAGTCTCCTGAAAGAGCTCTGTTTAGGAATGAGGAAATTTAATTGCTCTTGTAGGGCACTGATGATTTAATAAGCCAGCTTTGTTGTCAGGCACATTGTGACCATGTATTTCAGTTCTAGTAACTGGGTTCTTGCTTCATTCTTGGTCAACAAATTTCTGCCTCTTGTCTCAGTTCCAGTAAACAGGTCCCTGCTCAGTTCTCCGGCAGTCTCCAAGGCCATGAGCCCTGCAATGAGCCTTGGTCCTACTGACTGAGTCATTGCCACCCTCACCACATATCTCTGATGCAGTTCTGCCTGCAACCTTGAACCCATGGACTTCTTCATACAGCTGAAACTCAGACTCCCTGAAATATGATGTCATTCTTGTTTTTTAAAAGATTTTATTTATTTATTTTTAGAGAGGGGAAGGGAGAGAGAAAGAGAGGGAGAGAAATATCAGTGTGTGGTTGCCTCTGGAGTGCCCCCTACTGAGGACCTGGCCTGCAACCAAGGCATGTGCCCTGTCTGGGAATCAAATCAGTGACTCTTTGGTTTGCAGGCTGGCACTCAATCCACTGAGCCACACCAGCCAGGGCATGATGTCATTCTTATTTTTTCCTTCTGTTGGGGATCCCTAGAGAGCCACCCTATCCCACACATCTCTGGAGTCTGAGTCTCCTCTCTCTTCTCTAGGCAAGTGTTCATTCTGACATGCTGCCTTACCCCAGGGAGATCCAGCCATGTCCAGGAGGTTTGTAGAATTGCCTTAGATGAAACAGCTGAGCCTTGGATACTTGTGTTCCATGAGGGGTAGGGGGGTGATGCTGGAAGCCAGATGAGTAGCAGAGAGGACAACCCTAGGAAACTGGCGGCAGCCATAGTGTTGTTCTAGGTCTTAAACCTGGGAATAGGTGACCCAAGCTTAGGAGGGTGTGTATATGTGTTAGGGGGGAAGTATATATTATTTGCCTTCTTATCCCCAATACCTGCCATACAGCCTGATATAAACAGGTAGCCAGTCAGTAGGTGTTATGAAATGGCATGAACACATTCCAGCCCAAACTGTGTCCATAATACCCTGTGCGGCATTGAACTAATCAATATATGTCTGAGTCTCAATTTTCCCATCTGTTAACAGTGAATTATAGTGACTCTCATGTTGTTTCAAGGATGAAATAATTTAATGCATTTGGGGATGTGGCATTACTAGTCTCCAGTATTTTTTTCAGCATGTCCTCCTGTTAGGAAGTTTTAAATATGCATCCAGTTACATATACACATACATGCACACATATGTGAGGTCTATCTGGAAAAAGTCCAACTCTTCTTAATACAATGAGAATGGTTTTTGCGGCATCAATGTAACCTCCTTGGCAGCCAAGGAGAGTGGACTGGACTGTGCATGTGTGAACAATGCCAACTTCACTGTGCTAGTCTGTGGGGGCAGTAGGTGCCACTGAGTGAGCATGTGTACTGTTTGGCTGTCACACTCAAAATGACTGAGCAAGTAGAGCAATGAATCTACATCCAATTCTGCATTAAGCTTGAACATTCCTCTGTGGAAAGCATGATTTAGGAGTCCACAGCTATGGGCAACTGGCAGCTTCATTATGACAACATGCCTTCTCATGTATCATGTGTTGTACAGAGTTTTTTGGTGAAACATCAGATCATCCAGGTGACTCAGCCTCCCTACAGCCCAGATTTGGTGTCCTATGATTTCTGACTTTTCCCAAAACTAAAATCACCTTTGAAAGGGAAGAGATTTCAAATTGTCGATGAGATTCAGGAAAATATGATGGGGAAGTTGATGGCAAATGGGAGAACTGTGTGAGGTCCCAAGTTTCCTACTTTGAAGGGGACTAAGGCATCGTTGTCCTGTGTACAATGTTTCTTGTATCTTGTATCTTCTTCAATAAATGTCTCTATTTTTTCATATGACATGGCTGGATACCTTCTGGACAGACCTTGTATATATCTCCCATGTTCTCTCTATATTTATGCAGTATATATTTTTAATAGATGAGGCAAAAATAGACATCTTATAATCCAATAAATAATCTTGTGTACCTTTGGGGTGTGTTGATTTTACTTTGGAGATCATGACTTTAAAGTCTGACAAACACTTAAGGGGGGGAAAATTAAATGTTGACTTGCTTTTACTGACAATACTTCTGACACCAAATGCATTGTGTCTTTTCCAACGCCACTTTAACTCTCTGACACCCACGACTGCATTCAGTTTTGACTCTCTACTTGAAGTTGGTATTCAGTCCCACAGGGTAAGCACTTAGTCCTACAAGACCAACCCCACTTCAGATGCCAGTACAAGTCCCGGTCTGTCACTGGTACTTCGGACCAGCGAGCTATAAATTCAGGGGGTTCCCACACCCCCTCCTTAGGTTGGATAATTTGCTAGAATGACTCACAGAATTCAGGAAACTGCTTTACTTACTATTTCTGGTTAATTAGGAAGGATATAACTCAAGACCAACAATGGAAGGGACACATAGGGCAAGGACTGGGGGAAGGAACGTGGAGCTTCCATGCCCTCTGGAGGAAGGCTCAGCACCCTCCCAGCACCTTGATGTGTTCACCAGCCTGGAAACTCCAGACCGCATTGTTCAGGGGTTTTATGGAGGCTTTATTACATAGGCATAAATCATTAAGTCATTTCCCATTGGTAATTGAACGCAATCTCTAGCCCCTTTCCTGTCCCCAGAGGTGAATGGGGTGGGAATGGGGCGACTGAAAGTTCCAAAGCTTTGATCACATGTTGTTTTTCTGGCCACTAGTTCTCATGCTGAAACTATCTAGGGGCTCATCAAGAGTCACCTCATTAGTGTAAACTCAGCTAAAGTTGACAGGGGCTTGTTATGAATAACAAAAGATGCACCTATTCGGGAAATTCTGAAGGTTTTAGAAGCTCTGTGTCAGGAACCAGGGTCAAAGGCCAAATACATATTTCTTATTATATCAGAGATGTCCATGAATTACTGTTCATGTGAGAATTTTAGTGGCTAAGAGGTAATGCCCCTTCCCACTGACATCTACCTGAGCAATGAAGTGTCTCATCTCAGTGGTAAAAATACACACCACTTCCCCCATCCCGTAGGATTTGGTGAAGTTACTTTCATATTAAATTTTAAAATGATCATAAACATTTGTATTTTTTTCTGAGTTGGCTTTCAAGCAGAAAAGGTTGCTCACCACCAGTTTAATGTCACTAGTTACCACATGTGTTTCTTGGGAATGTAAATTCTTGGGCTTGTTAAAGCAAAATGCTCCCTAGTGTGCTATGAACAGATGTTGCGGAGGCATTACGCACATCAACATGGCAAATTTCACTCTTCTCGCTTGTCAAAGCAGTTACATGGCCGATAAGCTGGGGTCTGCTCATTCCTTCATTTAGCAAATACCTACCGAGTGCCAGGCACTGGGCTAGTCCCTGGAAATGAAAGATATAACATGAGCGACGTGGTCTTTGCCTTTGTGGCGTGTACACGCTAACTGAGGTGAAAGGCAACAGCAACTGAGGAAACAGTCACAGGGCGCATTTATGCAGAAAATGCTCTCAATGCTGAGATAGTGAGCTGGGGGTCAGGGGGAGGCATGGAACCTCCTGAGAGCCAAGGAAGTTCCTCAAAAGAAGGCCATGTCAGCCCTAGCTGAAGGTTGAGAAGCCTTAGGAAGACAGGCTATGCAGACCCATGGGACAGAGGGAAGGAAAGCGCAAGGTGGGAACGAGTTTGGGGAGCTCGATGACTGAAATAAGGCTGGTGTGGTTGGAGAGTGTTGAGCTCAGTGGGGAGGAGCGCAATGCACAGTTGGAGAGGAAGCTAAGGGCCCTATGAGCAGGAAAGTAGATACTGTGTCACTGCTTACCTTCTTAAGGTATGGGAAAGAATTGAGATTTTATTTTAAGTGCGGTAAGAGGACATTGAAGGGGAAGGGAGGCCATGTGTAGGAAATATGCTGTGCATAATGAACTTGCAGGCATGGAATTGGGGGACACTATACCTGTCATTGGGTATAGTGGGGAGAGGTCAAACCGCAGGTACACTGCAGAAATGTAACTTATCTAATACTTTTTTTAAATAACAATTTAGCTTTTGAATCCCCATTCTTTTGGGTGGCAGAAACTTCATCTAGAGCTTTCACTGTCTAGATTCCAGGCAATTCAATACTAACACAGTCAGTTCAATACTCCTTTATCATTTGGGGACTTTCTTCCTCCTCTTTCTCCTTCTATGCCCCCCCCCCCAGGGTGTTTTAAGTTTTGGGGTTTGTTTACATACCCTTCATGGCCTGGAGGAACTGGATTGTGCTCTTCATCAGCCTCTGGACCCAGTGGTTTCCCTGAAATGAACAGTCTCTTTTGGAATTTCTTTATTTTTTCTTACTCTTATCAGGTTCTTGCAAATCAAAAATGCCTTGGCTGTGGAGACCACTGATTCTGCCACAAATTTTTAAAAAATCTGCTTAGAAATCCAGTTGAATTCTGTCTCCTCCTTTTACTGAGGTGGGTGCAAATACATGCCACATGGAGCCGTGAGTGGGTGCTGCTGACTTTTTGGGCGCAGGGTTGGAGGGAGGAAGAGAGGTGTGGGACAGATGCAACAAGAATCAATGCTGGCCGCCCTGACAGTGTGGCTCAGTTGGTTGGGCATCAGGGCACACTTCTGGGTTGTGGGTTCGGTCCCTCATTGGGCTCCTATGAGAGGCAACCAGTCAATGTTTCTCTCACATCAACATTTCTCTCCCTTTCCTCTCCCTCTCTTCCTCTCTCTCTAAAAATAAATAAATAAAATAAAAAAAATAAGCAACATTGGCTGGTAGTTCCAATTTCTCCCTCTCTACATTTTTTCCTAGTAAAACTTTGGATAACTTCTTATGCCCCTCTCCCGGCCACCACCCCGCCCCCCCACCTCATTGTCTGCAGCAGGGAGCTGGGGCAGAAAGCTAGCAGAGACTTTCTTCCTGTGGATGTGTTCTTTCCATGAATGTGTTCCTCAGAAGCTTGCATTGTATCAGGGGAGATGAAGACGTTATACCAGGAATGCCAAGAGAAAGGAGCTGCCAGGCTCTGCTTTGTAATATCAAAATAGGATCTTGACCATGAAATACAATGACAGTGTTGAGAGGAAAAGATGGCTTGAAAACTTACGGTGAAGGTCCTGGACTAAACAGCAGGCCGAGGCGATGGGTCAGGAAGAACTTCCTGCTCTCCCAGTGGTGAGGTGTTTCCCAGGCTTCAGGAGCAGAGGTGGGGAGTGGCCTGCTGTCCAGCCCCACACACAATGTGGTGTCACTGGCTTCCAGAAGAGAATGAGGCCTCGCTTCTTGTTGGGAGAAACAGGATTCTCCTCATGCATCCCTCATACCTTGGTGATCCAGGGTATGGGGGAAAGAATAGAATTTGGATGAAAGGTGAGAGGTGTCTTTGGGTCAGATGTAGCCTTCAGTTAAAACAAGGAGGCAGAGTAGTGAAAAGGGTAAGGACTGGAGGACTTGTTTTTCATGGAGTGTGTGTTCTAGGAAATCTTGGAAGTTAGTCTTGTGAGAGGAGATGGGGTCGGAGCAATGAAGAATCAAACTGTCAGAGAAGATAAGCAGAGGGTCTTGCGTCCTGGACAGGCACAAGGCTACAGGACTGAGAGGCATAGTGGGTTCCCCTGGCCATGAGGTCCCCACCTTCGGTAGCCCAGGAAGGACTCGGGCCTCCAGGAGGAGCCCTGACCAGAGAACCAGGGATGCCCTTCAGCCACCACCTGTGACTGAAAGAGCATTTATGACATTGTGGCCTCTTCAATGAAAATGACTGTCACAGGCACTGTCCAGCTTTGCGTCCCTCAGAGCACCTTATGCTTTACCTGGCCCCTAGTAGGCATTTAGGGAGTATGTAACGAATGAATAAAAACGTGCTTTCCCACTGTACAGTGTGCTAAGACTGTATCTGCTGGGTTGAACAATAGAAATTTGTCTCACAGTTCTGGAGGTTGAAAGTGTGAGACCAAGGTGTCCCCAGGGTTGGTCCCTCCTGAGAGCTGTGAGGGGCCATCAGATCTGTGCCTTTCTCTCAGCTTCTGGTGGTTTGCCGGCAGGCTTTGGTGTTTGCTGGCTTGTGGGTGCCTCACCCTGATCTCCACCTTCATGTTCACCAGAATTCTTCCTGCTTCTCTGTCTTCACAAGACTGCCTCCTTCCTCTTCCTCCTTCTTCTTTTCTTTCTTCTTTTCCATCTTCTTCTTACAAAATTAGTCACTCTTATTTAAAAGAAACATTAAAAATAAGTATGCCAAATTAAATTTTATGATCAAATACACATAAAAGGAACACGCATACTTTACATTGAAACCCACATGCAAAGTTAGTTGATTACATGACGATAAAAGAACTGGCAAAACAGAGAACGTGCTGCTGCAGAATTTAAATGTTTCCAACCTGAAATCAAAACCGTAAATTAGGTTTCTTTAAAGGGAATGAAAAAAAATCAAATACAGACTTCAAGTAGTACTAACAGCATTGAGCCCATAACCTATTTTAGTTATCAAATGTTAAAAAAAGTTGTATGCTTTTTATTCTCAAAATGGTAGTGTGCAGCTCGCTGCTCTTACAAATGTTAGGGAGAGAAAAATGTGGTGAGACGGGGAAGTGGAAACAGGGCTGAGACATCCTGCTCTCTCTGTTAAGATGTTAAATGGTTCCTGTCTTATCCTCTGAATTAAGTGACACTTTCTTCTCCTACTAACTTTTAGTCTACGCTTTTCTCTGTTCCCTGCACACAGCAGAGACACTCTGCTTTCACTGGGAGTTTCACCAGGGGACCTCAGCACCCTACTCACTGGGAGGGCCTGGCGCTTGCCTCAGCTCCAGCAGCACCACCAGAGAGATGGGAGGCCAGCACAGGTGCATACATGACCAACCACAGCATTACAACGGGCACCAAGAGGACTGCGACAGGGGGCTCACGGGGAAGTGCCCACCTGTGTTGTCTAACACAGCTGTGTCTCTTTTCTTTGTGTTCAGATGGGAGAAAATTCCTTTCTCCTTTTCTAAGGCAAGCTGCTGGTTGGTATTATTATTCTGTTTAAATCTGGTTATAATGCAGGAGCTGACATTTACACATCTGTTCATTTCTCCATTCTAGACTCAGCAAAAATGATGGAATCTGTTCCAAGCGCACATTTCGATTTGTTCATCCTTTTCTCCACCCAGGCCCTAAGTTTGCGTGGAGCCCCTACTGTAGGTGCGAGGAAGCAGCGAACCACTAAAGCGGGCGTCACGGTTGAATGCATCTGGCAGGCCGGCAGTCGGGGTCGGGGTCGGGCTGCTCAGAGCAGCTGGAGTGTCTGCAGTGCCTCGATGATTATTCTTCCCTTAATCCTGGAAATGTGAAACCTTGCTTAGGAAAGCAACCTCCTGTGGCTGCGAGACCAAGGTCACTGGGCAGTCCCTTCAGCACAGGCCATCTTCTTATGAAGACACTAGTCGTGTTGGATGAAGGGCCTACCCTACTCCAGTGTGACCTTTTTTTAACTAATTATATCCGCCCTGATCTTATTTCCAAGGAAGGTACTTTCTGAGGTACTGGAAGTTAGAACTGCAGCCTATGAGCGTTTTGGGGACAGGGTTCAAACCCTAGCGCTGATCTTTTTGAAATCTACCCCATCAGAGTATCCCATAAATACTGTCTCTGAAACAGGACTTAAAGCCACCCACTTGTCCCCAGCTCCTCTTCTCGTCCCCAGTCCAGGCTGCTGTCAGCACTCACTGGAACTACTGCTATAGCTCATGGAATTGGGTTCACACGTCTCATGTGCAGAAATGTATATTTTTAAATGTTCCTTAGCTTTACTAAATTTCTACCTCCTGTCACCATGGTGACTGATGCAGGAAGCTCAGTCTTGTCATGCCCAGGTCAGCTCAGTGAAATTCAGTGATTTTTCAGTTAACTCAGGATTAAGTTCAGTCATGTTCAAGGATTTCTCCTTCCCTCCCTCCCTCCTTCTCCTTGGCAAGGCAAGGCTATCCCTGTGGGGGCCACGGCCAGGTGCAGTGGCACTGAAGAGGCATCTGGATCCTTGGTCGCTCTGGGCTGACATCTGTGTTCTGCAGTGATGTCTGGCCTTGACTGTGGGATTCTAGTGAAGACCCTTCCCTCCCCAACCTCTGCACTGGTATTTGCTGAAGCATCCTGGGCCCACATCTTGGAACCATGCTGCTGTCTATTCTGCATCTCATCCTCACGTCTGCATACTCAGTAAACTCGTTCTCTGGAACCTGGGAGACTTTGGCTACTCTTCCTGTAGCTGCTGGGATCTGCAGGACCCTGGAGGGCTGCCCCCGGCCCAGAGGCCTGGACACTTTGAAGAGCAATCCGTCCTCTGTGGGTTGATCTGCACGGATGGCCAGTGTCCCAGAGCCCCAGATGGAAACATGGCACCAGTTTCTTTCATTCCTGGATTTCCTGAAACATATTTGTGAGTTCAGTTGTCTTCATAGGACTCACTGTTGACTGACTATCATTTCTTGGTTTGTAGTATCTTGAACATTAAGCCTCCTATTCTCCTTTGTATCCTTTGTACTTAGCACAGTGGCTGATGTATTCTAGGCACTCAGTAAAGTATCTGTTGAATGAATGAGGTTCCCCAGCTATCTTCTGGAGAGAGTATGTGACATCTGTGAGATGACATGTCTTAGGCGTTCCAATGTGGTGGATAAATCAGTGCAGTGGAGGCGGAGCCGACCTTCACTCGGATCCCAGCCCTGCCACTTGCTAGCGGGGCCGCCCTGGGCCAGTGACTTTGCCCTATAAGCCTTAGCTTTCTCAGACAGGGATGGGAAACCACTTCATAGGCTGAGATCTGGTGTAAGTTGGATAATGGCCATAAAGAACTTAGTCTAGCCAAAAACCACTTTTTTTCCTTAGGAGGTACTAGACAATGGATCTGAACTTCATTTTAACTTCCAGAAAGAGCAGAGATAGATCAGGAGGTTTTAGACCATGGGGGAGGAAAGATGTATTTTCCTGGTGGGAGTTTCTTTTGGGGTTTAGGTGTAAGCTGCTCTGTGAACACTGGTCACGTGCTCTAATTACTGTAACGAAATGGCAGGGTCTTGATACCTTCTTTCTGTTCTGCTCCATGCCAGTGTGGGGCGGGGAAGGGGTGACATCGTTATTTTCTGTCTCTAAGTCAAGCGGGAGCCAACCCGAAGGCCTGCTCCCATTTTCCACAATTAGGTCTCATTTTGTTGGGGAAATTTTCCAACATGCCATTCTATTCTGAGCACAGCACTTTCATTTTTATGGAGGAAACTGAGAGAAGTCTAGCAAGTCTGAAATCGTAGGTGAGTTGGCAAGGAATAGTGACCTCCTTGTTTCTAAAATGCACCAGGGGAAAAATAAAATCATACACGAGTAGGCCCCACACACCAAAAATCAATATTACTTTCAGAGTGGAATTTCATGGAACGAGCAGCAGTACCGAGGGCTGAGGTCCAGGGCGACGCCAGAGCAACTGGTTACCTTGGTTCACAGTTTGTAAAATGGGAAAACAGCAACAATGCCAATGAAATCAAAGTTGGTAACGAAGCTCCCAGCAGCAGTAATTGATAGCACGGCTTTGAGCATGCTGTGCTGGGCGCTGTTCTCCACAGCAACCTTTGGAGGTAGGTTTATTACTTTGATTTCAGGTAGAGACAACTGAGGCGGAAGGAAGCTCAGAAAGTTGCCCAAGTCTGTGCAGCCCGGCAGCACAGGCGAGGACTGGGACCGAGGTGGTCTGACCCGCGTAGGCCGGGGCCCACCCAGGCTCTCATCAGGCTGCCGACCCAAAGTCCCACACAGCCCTGGTGAGCAGGACTGACCTCCCTCTGCTAGAAGGGAAGGGAAGTGTTTCTGGAAAAGTGCATTTTCTTGATAAGGGAAGATTTACTCTGTAAAGGTCGAAATTTACTGGTAGCCACTTGATGAAGTCTTTCCGTAAACATTTCTCTTCTTCAACCTTAAACAGAGAGTACAAAAATGGACATAACTGTTTATGCCCTAGCATACTTAGCCTAACATGCATAGTGTGAGCCAAATTGTCCAAGTGCTTTCTTTGCCTGTATGATTGCCCCTTGAGTCTCCTACCAAGCAGATAGACAGGTGCTGATACTAACCCCCCTTTTTGATAATAAAAGTGGGGTGCAGAGAGGTGAAGTGATTGGTCCTGGGTCCCAGAGCCAGGACCCAGTCGGGATTTGAACTCAGGCTCTGGTTGCAGGGCCTGCGCTCCGACTGGCTGAGAGTTCTGAATTAGGCCCCGGAATGCTCAGTATTGTGATGGCAATGGGCGTCTTTACTGATCCCATTGGCCCCCAAGTGTGCGCCAAGCACTGCACTGGGAGCTGCGTGAGTCTCAGCTCCCTCAGTCCCCTCCACCAGCCTCAGAGGCAGGTGCTGCTGTAGTTCCGTTTTATTGCTTAGGGAACAAAGACTTGGAGAGGTTGAGTGACTTCCCAACATCACTTAGCTAATAAGTGGCAAGAGTTGAGGTTCAGATTCATGTCTATAGCACCGAAACTCATGCCTCAACCCTACCTTTCAATGCGGGCCTCAGTGAAAAGATCTTCAAAGGTTGCTGGTGATTAGTACGAGGTTGCCATCCTGGGGGACTGGGCACAAGCTACTCTGCTGTCATCATCCTGTTCCACTGTTTCTGCCTGTCCCAGAGTACAAGTCGAGACACTCTCTCTGGCTGAGAGTGCTGGTTGGTATTGAATTCACTTCAACAGCAGGCTGAGCCTGTCATCTGGGACAGTACCACAGCGGGGAGCAGAGTGATTGATTTGGGGGTTTGGTATGGGCACAAAGGACCAGTCTGAAGGGAGTCAGCTGGTTCAAGTCCAAAGTCAAGGCAGGTGAGGACCAAGAGGCACCCAATAATCGTCTGAGGCAGGCATAGGGCCAACGTTTATTATTCTACTTCACAGACATTCTGTCTTGCTTCCTTCATGCTGACAATGCCCTCCTCCAGGCAAGGCCTGAAAATGCCAGTGGCTCACTTTTCCAGACTCCTTTGCAGCTACAAGTAACTCTAGAACACAGTCCCAGCTACCGAGATGTTAGGGGAAGTGTGTTTTCTTTTTGATAAAAAGAGGGAGAATTGCACAGATGATATCTGCATTCAGCAGTTTATTCCTGCTTGCTGTGCAAAGGACAGAGTGATAGAAATTCAGTATCTGGCATCACTGGTTTTCTTGGCTTTGTGCATGTTAAGCCTGGTATTTTTTTTTATTGATACAGTGTTCATACAGTTTTTTACTGTTCCGTTAGACATAATCTTTGATAGGAACTATGCTTCTCTTTTTGTAGGGTATCGGTAATTGAGAAACCAGGCAGATTCATCTACTCTGACCCTAACTGTGACTGACTGACATGACAACTAGGTTGAGCAAAAATTATTTTTAAAAAGAATTAAGATTCAAACTCAGGAGGAATTAAGGCAGTGGAAGGAATTAGAGCATGTGAAATTCCTTAAATAAAAATTTATTAGCTTTTTTTTTAAAAGAGGGAGATATGTTAGGACACTGTCTCTTTCAATCTCTCTTTTCCTGCTCTGGATTTTCTTGTGTGAGCTATGGATGCTTAGAGCTTGTGACCATGAGGGACAAGACTTGGAGTGGAAGCTGAGCACAGCGCCATGGAAGAACAGCAAAGCGGCGACATAGCTGAGCTGCTGAAACAATGCTGGAAGCACCTACCTTTGCATTTTGTTTTCTGTGAAAAAATATGTTGAAGCCACTTTTAGTCCTATATTAAAGTACCCTACGTGACATTATCTCAGGAAGTTTCACTGATTCACCTGTGTCTGTTGCAGGTGTCATTTGTCCTGCCAGGCCACTTACACCTGCATTCACCCAAGGCCCGCTGCATACATGTGGTACCGGAGTCATGCACTGCAGACCTAGGTGGGCCTTGAGGTGAAGGAATGGGAAAGGGCACACCTGGGCAGGGCGGGAAGGGGAGCCTAGTTGGTTGTGCTGTTGGCTCCCTGTCTGAAGGTACTCTCCTTTGCAACTGAGCTGCATTTCAAAGTTTTTGGTTAAATCATACACTTTCCCTTCCTGCGGCCTTGACAGTATATCAGGCTTCAAGACAATTTGTCTCTGGACAACTTCCTTTATTTTGCGGTAATTGGCTTGTCTCACTGCTGATGAGGCAGTTTTAACCTTGATTGAGAGACGTCCCATAACCTTTGCACAATCAGCTGGTTATCAGCAGCTGCTTGAACTATGCCACTTGCAAGCTCCAGGGGCCAGTCCTGAAGGCCAGAATGTCCATGAACAACAGTTCGGCTGCCCGCTGACCACTCCAGAGGCAGAATCAGTATTCAGTAATTTTGCACAATTCTCCTCTTTTTGGGGGGCAGCGATTGGTGTTCAAAAAAAAATTTCTTAGGAGCCATTATATTAGATAGCACAGTTCACAGGTAAGGTGGGGACCCCAGGAGCAGTCATGTGCCCCTTCTCACAGTAGTGCCAGGGTTATTGTTTCCACATGGAGCAGGTCAAACTCATGCTAATGGAAGGATATGCCTTCTTCTTGTGAAATCAGATACTGTTTTTTTGGAGAAAAATTATTCCTCATGCAGCAGGCATGAATCTCTATGTTTAAATTGAAGTGTTCAAGAAATGTAACTTTATTGATTTTTTCCAGGCTTATTGAGATATAATTGATGCTGTGTAAGCTTAAGGTATACAATGTAATAATTTGGTATATGTATATATTGTGACATGCTGATTGCCACAATAAGATTAGTTAACACATACTTCATCTCACGTAGTTACAATTTTTTCTTTTGTGGTGAGAACTTTTAAGATTTATTCTCTTAGCAACTTTCAAATATACAATAACTAGGTTTTAGA
Organism: Anoura caudifer; assembly: GCA_004027475.1. Taxonomy (NCBI): domain Eukaryota; kingdom Metazoa; phylum Chordata; class Mammalia; order Chiroptera; family Phyllostomidae; genus Anoura; species Anoura caudifer. The sequence goes on along the minus strand of PVKU01003881.1, from coordinate 147,101 downwards.
GGAGAAAAATAAGAAAAAATTTTTGAAGCAAAAAATGTGGTAAAATATTTAATAACATAAATAACATAACATTTCATCAATGTAAATGTAAACAGAACTCAACAGCAGCATTAACAACCATTATTCCTCCCAAATTAGGGAGCTGGGGGAGTGCATCTTATAGTCCGAAAAACACGGTAATTCTCTTTCTGTCTTTCCCTCCCCCAATACACGGATGTACTTCGGGCTTAGCTGGGAAACACACTGTTATTCCTGGAGTTATTCCAAATCAGGGAGTCACCCAGTCTGAAGGTGTGGGCTCATTTGGTCCTTGGACCCTGGCCCACCCACGTGTGGCTTGTCATGGACACCGCTGCCCTGGTTTTCCTGGCCCTTAGATGTGGGGATTCTCTGCTGCTTCTGTGCTGTGCCTGACACAGGGACATCTTTGCCGAGGCCGATTCTAGTTCAGCCTGCAGTCATGTTTCTCCAGAGTCTTTCTGCTTTTCATTGTTGCTTCCAGGACTTGGCTTCATTTGGCTCTTAGAACCCACAGAACAGTCGGTGTGTCTACCTTCCTTTTCTTCTTTCTTTTGCCTTCCCTCCCTCCCTTGTATACCTCAACCCATACCTAAAGGGAAATGTTTTCTAAAGTGGAGGAAATTCTCCCTTCACCTTTCTTCCAGAAACCCTATCTATGCTTAACAAACACCCCTTTGCTAAGGGCTTAGGTTTTTAAAACAAAAGCAAGAAAGATTTGCAGGCTGCTTTTGTTTCCATTCTGCCAGGTTTCTACCAACTGTTTAAATGCAAGGACTGGGGTTTGAGTGGGGGTGGAGGATCGGAAAAAAAAGATACAAAATGAAAAAAATCCATAGAGTACTATTTCAGAATAGAGCAACATTCCCTCCGTTGAGATGTGCTTCCTCAGAAGGTGGCTGGTACACTGCTGGGGTGCAGCTCCCGCTGTGGGGGAGACAGCTCTGTGCACCTCTCCATCCCAGGACTCAGCAGAGTCTTCTCCTTTGAAATCATGCAAGTCTGAGGTGCTGGATTTTCTCAGACAGGAGAAGATAGTGGGTGCAGGGGGAAGTGGGGCAGGGACTGGAGGTTTTTTCTCACCTGGGGAAATTAGAGGTTCCTGAAGAAAAGATTGAGCTCTGGGTCCAAGGAGCTTCAGAGGGAGCTGTGGCCGGTGGCCAAGGCTGGCACTGAGAAGAGATGCTGAGAGGGAACTGTACAGAGGGTCATTCTTGCCTGAGGCCTTAGACCCTCGCAATGGAAGGGGGGCAAGTCCTGACGCCTGGTCTTCTTACAGTGCAGTTATGAGAGATCTACTTAGCCAGAGCTCGCTGTGTGCTTTGCTCCCGGAGTCAGGGAAATCCTGAGGGGTTACCTCTGCCCGCTGGCTGGTGTGGAGGATTCTGTGGACTCGATGTGGTCAAGATTTCTTGTTCCTGAGACCTCAATAGGCTGAGGTTGCTGATTTATCTCGCTTCCACAGGTGGGCAAATGGCCTACAGGACAGGAGAGGGGCCCAGCCACACTTGGGTTACATATCTATTAATTTAGTCAACACCTATTGAAAAAAAGCTCATGTGGCAGCCAGGGAAATGACATTTTTCTGTTGTTATACAGAGATTAGTCCTTGCTTTTGAGAAGTTCAAAATTTGGTAGAAGAGACGAAATTCTATACAGATAAGTATAGTTTTTAGCATGTGTGTGTTTGTGTGTGTGTGTGTGTGTGTGTGTGTGTGTGTGTGTGATGGCCATTTTCTCACTGTTCTCATGTCTCTGCCGCAGAAGAATGAAGTTCTGACCCACTTGCCTCCCTTGACTCACTCCTCCCTGGAGTGGGGGAAGTGACTTACCTGTATTTTGCCATGGATAATGCACACTTTCTTGCCTAAATTTTTGAGGGAAAAGTAAGGGTGCACATTATACGTGGGTAGTACTAATTCTGTATCTATATAAATGTTTTTAATTCTTTAATTTATGCTTATGTGTTAAAAGTATAACTCTAGAAAGCAATAACAATATCCATATGTAAAAGTAATACCCTGGAATATGATAATTGGTTCTGTTTTTAAATATAAATAGATAAAAAATTGAAATTAAAAAATCAAAATGAAAGAATTTTTTCCTGATAGTTTGGGCCAAAAACATGGGTGTGCATTATACTCGGCAAAATACAGTACTCATGTATTTTTAATACATGCAGAACCTGACTATTTCGACAGCAGCACTGACCTCTCTTCCCTGAGATTGTCTAATGAAACAGTGACAACAGCCAACACAACAATAGCCATCCAGTGTGAATGAATCACAATTATACCTATTGTTTTTGTCAGATTAGCAAAAAAAAAAAATTTTGGTGTGCTGCAGAGTTTTAGTAGTTTATGTGTGCCATGAGATAAAAAAAAAAGGTTGAAAATTGCTTTTCTAGATTACTCTATTGGAGGGAGTGATGTGTTCAATTAAAGGTCACCCCAAATGGCCTACCCCTGATATTGGAGCTCCATCTCTTCAACTTATTCGGATATTTCTCAATGGGTTCCAAAATCGTGGGGGGCGGTGGTGGCGGCGGGGTATAATGTACGTTTCCCATAAGTCCTAACACAGGATAAGACTGAGATGGAACTATAAACAAAGGGCTGTAGGGCCAGGGAAGAAGGTACAAGTCAGGAACACCTTCACAGAGGAGACGACAAGAGCTGGGACTTGAATAGAAGGGCATTTGCCAGGTGGTGACCCAGAGGCTTGTCCGCCTATATCTGATTGGCCTTTGATGGTACCTCCACCTTAGCACAGGGCTGGGCACCCAGCAGGGGCTTCCTAACTGTCTGTGGATGGAGAGAGGTTGAGCCCAGGAAGTCACTCCCTGGGAGAGGTGGATGACTCCTCGAAAGCTTGGTGGGCTGCCTTCCTGCCTTGCTCATCCCCCACCTCCAACAGAGCAAAAGCCACATGTGTGGTGCAAGGCAAGAACTGCTGGCCCGGTCCATGAGTGACCTGTGGGTGAGCACAGGTGTGCAAATGCTGGTGGGAAACCCAGAAGGCAGAAATAAGAGGATAAGAGGGCTGGGTGCGAGGAAAACCTAGAGAGAGTTTAGAAGTCAAGATGACTCAGGAGCGTAAAGCAAATGGCCTTTGAAGTACATACTTATTTGGAAGAGAAACCAAGGAAAGCAATTCAGTTCGATGACACGCAGTTCAGACTTTTACTACTACTAAGTGCCAACTTTGAGAGAGGATTTTTACTGTGGATTGACAATGGGTAAAAGCATTAAAGGACTCTGGGAAATCCCAGTGTACAGGCAGAAAATCAACTCTGGCTGAAAATAAAGGCCTGGAACATTATTGTTAAAAAATTATTTTTCTGTGTTTAATCATTCTATAGCTGAGAGTTGGGTTTTTCGTTGATGTAATTAGAGATTACATTTTACTCTAGAGTACATTTTTCATGTCAAGCAGACAGTGGCTCCAAAAAAGAGGGAGGGTGGAGCTTTGTGGAAAGAAATGTCCTGTGGATGCAGCAAAGGGGTGAAATTGGCTTCAGCAAAGGCACCCTTTTTGCCCCACAAGTTACTTCCAAAGCATCAGGCAGCATGAGTTAATTTTTGAGATGTAGGTGAAACCCTGTGATCACATACCCCTTGGGATCTTCAAGGGATTTGGCTATGGTGAAATTTTGCCAGTTTAGTTCAAGTTCTTTCTCCTTCTCTCTCTTTCTCTGTAGTAGAAATACTCAGATGAATGGGACAGTGTCCATCCTTACAAGGAATGGAGGGTAAGATGACAATGGCAGGGCAGCGCTGTGAACAGGCTGCTAGAGGAGCACACAGGACAGGCACCTCACCTAGCCCTGGAGAGAGGTCACCGAAGGCTTTCAGAGAGGCCATAGTGTCTGAGATGAACTTTCTGAGGGCAGTTATCACAGTTAATTACTTGGTTGTGGCTGTTAAGGTCCTCCTTGGAGCTGATGCTTCAAATCTGTCCCCCTCTTTATTTTGCTCTCACCTTGGGGACCTCCTAGTCCTTAACGTTTGACCACCTGCCTGACTCGTCCATTGCTACTATCATCAATATCAGCTGAAACCTGGATCCTACCCACTTCCTCACCCCTGATGATTCCAGCTGTGACAATTGACCATAGTTATCTGTTTTGCTCCACAGCCTTGCTTCTTTGGGTCCTTGTGTGTTAATCAGACTTCGGCAGGTTTGAGGATTAAGGCCATGCTCCAGAGTGGAGGCGGATTGTGAAGGTCACCAGATGTCGGGAGATGGCAAATGTCTCAGCAGGTGAGCAGTCAGGACGCCTGGAGACCTGGATCATGTTTCTGGAGGGGACAGCTTGGTGCTCCCCTGTCATAGGGGTTCTGGCTCAAGTGACTCTTGTGCTGGATGTTCTGCCTCTCTCATCTCCGAGTCGTCTGCCACCTCTGCTGCCACTTCTTCCCCTTGCCTCTTGCATTTAAGCATCCTTAAGGAATTCCTTCTCCAGTTCTGAATCTAGTTGGTATTTTGGGGTGGGCACCTTTTCTTGACACAGATATGATGTGCCAGGAGCCACCCAGTGTCTGTGTTGCCCAGACTGAGGCCTGGGGCACTACAGAAGCATCGGTCTCCACTGACTGGTCCTGGGGATGAGTTCCCATTCTTGACCACGTCTTAGCCCTCAAACTTCTAAGCACTATGATCTTGGCTCCCAGAGTTGAGCCTGGTACTAGGATTCCTACAAAATCTACTCTGTGCCCCTAGTCATGCCTCTACCTGCACTCTGACATCACAGCTCACTGCCATTGGTGTTTACCTTCTCCAGCTAATATTGCTTTAAAACAACGTCATCTTGCCTTTGGATGGACCACAAGTGCAATTTTTTTCTAGGGTCTTAGAATGAGCAGCTCTGCCATGAAGGCTGGTGGCCTGCTGGGACCCAGCCCAGCTTTGCCTCCTCAGATGCTCAGGGCGCTGATGAGCTGCTTAGTATGTTCTTTTGCCTTGGGAGACTTCATTTTACTTTTATCACTCTACTTGTTACAGTTCTAGGTCATATTCCTTGAAAAAAGGTGACTTTTGTGTTAAAACACCCATTTTCAATTTTTGAAAGGGGAAACATGAAGCCTCAGGTTAGGGGTCTAGGCCAGGCTCAAAACAAGGCAGGTCAGCCCCATAAAGGCCCCAGTCCCCCCATAACTCTCCCACCAGTTCCCTGAAAGCCTCCCAGGTCACAAAGCCATCCCTCTGTGGCAGGTCTGCAATTTCCCCACACCCAGCAACAGCCCTTTTGATCACCTGCAGAGCTAAAGAAGTAAGATCCCATCTAGAGAGCAGTAAGTTCAGCCGCAAAAGTCACCCAGTAGAGCTGGTGGACAGTGGTGATTTTTAAACACCATTCAGGTTATATGCTAGTGTACTTATTGACCAGAATGGGTTTCTAACCTTCGGCTATGGGCCAGGTCTGCCAAGGCAGCATAGTTATGAACTGAGAGGGATGCAGTCAGTGCTTCTCTAATATCAGTCTTTGATATACTCAACTTCATTATTGACTTTATATACCTAGACTATTATTGGCTTCACTTTTTCTTTAAATCAATGCAAACAATTTTAAGGACAAGGAACTTAACCTTGTCATAATCAATAGTATTTGTGAATTCATGTTTTAGGTATATTACTTACATTTTCCCAATTAACATTAAATAAATTCAGAATAATTATAATAAAATATTTGCTTGTGTGCAAATTAAATCATCTTGCATATCTATAGGGGCACTCATACCACACTTTGTAAAACACAGATATAGAGGAACTTTGAGTGACTAGAATTCTTTTTACATGAGCAAAAGCCTTCTACTGAACAGACTCACCTCTACTCAAGATAGGGCTTCCAGAGGGTTCTCCTTGATGCAGTTATTCCTGATGCTTTCACATTGTGGAAACCAAGGTCACTTTGACCAGGAACTTTAATTCTTCACAAATGACTGAGACTTCAAACTCTCTCAACGGAACCAACGTTTGAGAGCTCCCTATATGCATGGGGCTGGGTGAGGTGCTGTGGCCGGGGCACTTGTGGCCCTACCTTTAAGCAGCTGTCTTTCCCTGTAAAGTTACGGAGGACAATGGCACAAGAATATAAGGATGCACTTACTCTGATGTGGTGTTTCTCGGAGACCCTAGTGAGGAAGACTGGGCTTAGGGTAGCATCTAAAAGGGACCTCACCCTTCCCTGGAACCTAAACTGTCTGACTGCTGATCAGTCACATCCAAGGCCAGTAATGAAAGAGCTCGGGGGAAGAAGAAAAGACAGAGAGAGCTCAATGGCCAGGCTTCCTTGTGTCCTCTTACATCTGCCACATGCAGAGAAAAAGGTTCATGTGCAGGAATGTTAAACACACTGTGACCTCATCCCTTAGAAAACAAGGACTAGTCATGTCCTGGAATCTTTGGTGCAGAGCACTCCATGACCCCTGCCAGGGGGAAAAAAAGAGGGAACACTAGAGGGTCCAGTCTGGGGAAAGTGACATCAAGAAGGATCTCTGAGGGGTGATAATATTTCCAAATGCATGAGTAGATTTCAAGTTCCACTGTCGGGCAGAAATGTTGGTTCTTTCTGCCATCACCTCTGTGGCCAGCCTCCATTCTGTAACCCAATACAAATTAAGTCCATAAGTATCTGCAATAGGACATTATTATGGTAGGGATCCCTGCAGTAATCTTCCCTAGGGCCCGGGTTCTTCCAAGAAAATGCCACTGTGCGATGAGACTTTCTTTGATCAACAGGCTTTCCCAGAGAGCAAGGCAAGTGTGTGGCCTCAGATAAGCTGGTAGATGCATATGGACTGTGATGGAATTGCAGTATCACCACGCTGATGGGCACATTGCTGTGTGGCTGTCTTCCAGCTGTGTGTACGTTTTGTAAGCCTGTATTTGGCAGTGTCACTCAGCCAGGTCAGGACCAGGTTCATCTGGCCCCATCTGAGAAGCCCAGCACCCGTTCTATAGAGTCAGCCTAGGAAGGGGAACGCAGTAGGTCTCTGCCACGGCACTTCTAGCTGCTGTGATGCTATAAAAATGTTAACATGACACCACTGCCATTTTGTACCCTCAGTATGAGCATAATTCTGCCAACAGTGGTGAGAAATTGTAACCCCAAACTTCCCAATTCATCTAGGGACCCTTCCCTCTCCTCTCCACTGGGTCTGGGGAGAATGGGAGGGGCAAAGGAGAGCTCTTCTTGGCTCTGTCCACATGGTGAGTGTGGCTCACTGCGCAAAACCCCATGAGTGTAGAAGAAAAAGAACCTGCTTTATTTCTACCGCAAGAATGAGTAAGTCAGTCCATAAACAGATGAATGCGACATGGACTCTGCCACCGATGGGTAACTTTTTAGACCACAGTCACAATGAATGGTGCTTCATATACTTGTGAGAGACTCAGATGGAAATTGACTGCAACCTAGCAATTGCTAAAGGCCACTTGAGACATCTGTCACTTGAAAGACACAGTCTAAGGGACATGCTTCACATCGCTTTCACGACATCCTCTAAGCGCCATCTGTATATTAATTCAGGCTTCCAGGAAGCAGCACGCTAATGCTTTAGAGCTCCCTGAAGAAAGGTCTAGTGGGAGTGAAGACAGGGTATTGGGCTTTTGAAAGTCCTGGGAGTTGCTACAGCAAAAGGTCATTTTTCCAACTGGTTTTTTTTTTTTTTTTGTATCTTCTGCATTTCTGTTTTTGAAAGTATCACTCATTACACAATTCAAGTAACATTTTCTGAAGTTCATTGCTAGGAAATGTTTCTTTGACTAGATTAGTTTATGAATTCTACCAACAGGCCTTCATTGCGTGTCTGTTGTATGCCAGGCATGGACACGTGGGTGAACTTGTATGTTTTCTTTAATTTGATGTAAGTCCTCTGTGACCTAAGGTGTATTCAGCTTTGCTGTGTCTGGCAGAAGCACCACACTAAATTGTGTGTTCACTTTAAATTGACTACCTCTTTCCAGGCACAGCTCTTTTAGACTCTTCTTATTTTTATTATTCATAAAAACAACATTGTAAAGAGATGCATTTCAATTTAGAAATTTTCATACAGTAGATAGAAGTTTATACAGAAGTGGGCAAAAGCAGATTTACAGTTGTGAATACATGAAACAGAGTTTATTCCTGTATTATTATTGATTATTGCATTATTTTCCATACAAACATCTGCAAACCTGCTTTTGCCTCCCCCTCACCCCCATATATTCTATGTCTCACACAGTCTCCAATTTTAGTTTTAGGTGTGACCACTATTAACTATGTGTTGTGTATCATTCCAGCTAGTGAATACACACTTACGTCTTCCATTCCACACCCCTTCCTTACACACACACAATGACACATCGGGGCAAGGAGACTGGAGTGGTTCATCCCAGGTGCAAACAATGGGGAGGTACATGGTTAGAAAAATTGTAAAAATAATAAAACCTTCTAAAAGTCAGTCTGCTGTTTATCAGCACCATGCACCAGCAATGCTAAACACTGTGGGGGATGGAACACTGCCCCGTGGGGTAGGGCCCTCTCCCCAGCCCACTTTCCCCATTGCTATGACACTGAGAATACATACATACACACACAGGCAAGTGCACATGTATTTGCATATATGTATTTGCTATGTATAATGTGCACTTTTTTGCCCAAATTTTTGAGGCAAAAATAAGGATGCTCGTTATACATGGGTATAATGATTACATGCCATAGGTATGATAATAGGTATAATAATCCCATGTATAATGTGCACAAAAATGTGTATGCACCTTATACATGGCAAAATATAGTACATACAAAGGGAAATGCATTAATATGAGTGTGTATGATACATATCCTTTGTAAAGTACAAATGGAATAAGATGCATAATTCTTACTATATTTTTCTATTAATTTATATTGGACTTCATTCCTCTCAGCATTTTTTATATATCCATTTTTTCTTAATAACTGTTAGATATACTATTATATGAATATAAGATAAATTTATTATTCAGGCACCCTATGTTTTCACTATTAGCATTATAAATAGGTGAATTTTGCAATCCAGGCCAGCAGTCTTTTTCTTTTATGTAGATTTATCTCATTTACATTTATTTTCAATAACATATTTGTTGTAGTTAACTTTATTACCATATTTATTTGGTCATAGTATACCTATATTTTCTGTTTATATTGTTGTCTTAAAATTATTTTTATTAATAGTATTCAAAACCTTGATATAGTTTAAACTCTATTTCTTGAATTGCCAATGCCGAACAGTTTTATTCCTCATCATGAAAGAAGAGGAAAATTTATATTTCACACCTCCTTCCAGCTTCTCTTCATTTCACTTTTTATTAATTTCTGGGTCACAAAGATTTATAACTTATGCAGAGCTGAGCTCTGGAAATGCAATCGCATACTCAGTGTCCCCACCAGTCCCTTCATCCATGGCTTTCCTGTGAATGACATGACTTCAAACATTTTTTACTTATCCTTGGGTTGACTTAATTTTGTTACCTTTTTTTTTTTTGAGAAGTGTCATAAGTGCTATGTTATCGAGACCTTTGTGTTGTTAAAACTATCTGCTATCTTTAGACACGAAGCATATGCTTCTTGGGCCACACATTTTCTCCATCACAACCGTGAAGGTATTGTTCCACCTACTTGCATTCAGTGTTGCCACAGAGAAGGCTCAGGTCAGCCATTTTCCCCTTTTGGGGAACCTGCTTTAAATTCCTGAAAGCCCTCAAGATTCTCTTTTTATTCTTGAACTTCAGGGTCTCCACTAAGATATGGCTCAAATTTGAGACTATTTTTTTCCTTTGACAAAAATTCTGCTTTCTTCAGATTTTAATCTGTAGATTTACATTGTCTTCCTTCATTTTAGAAAAGTTTTCTTTTTTTACATCTTTGAATATTTGTTCTGTTCTCCATTTTAGTAAAGTCAATTATACACATTAAGGACCTCCTTCCCTTTCCTTATTTACCATTTTCTTTATAGTCCTTTTTATTAAAAAATTCTTTCCATCTTGTTCTATATGAATTTATTAAGCTATACCTCCATATTTCTAACTCTGTTTTCAGTATTGTCTATTCTCGCTGCCTTAAATGTGACTTTCAATCCTATGCTTTTATTGTTATCTTAAATTTCTTTCAATGTTACTTCAGTTCATATTTGATTTTGTTTTTTAAGATTGTCCTTTCAATTAAAAAAGCTTGTAACTTTAAATGAAGTTGTACAAAAATAATTCACAAAGATCCCATATACACTTTACCCATTTACCGATGTGGTAACATTTTACAAAATTATAGTCTAACATTATAACCAATATATTGACATTAGTACAGTCAAGATATGGAATAAAACAGGATCCTTTTGTCCTTTTATAAACACACCTATCTCTCTCCTTCTTGGCAACCACTATCTGTCCTCTATTTCTATAATTTTGCCATTTCAAGAATGTCCTTTAAGTGGAATCATACAGTATATAACTTTAGGGACTGGCTTTTAAAAAATTCAACATAATTCCCTGGAGATGCATATACCATATTTTGCTGCATATAATGCTCAATTTTTAAAAAATTTTAATTGTTGTTCAAGTACAATTTTCTGCCTTTTACTCCCATCCCAGCCCACCCTCCAGAATGCACAATTTTTTGCTCAAATTTTTGAGGGAAAAACAAGGATGTGCATTATACATGGATAGTACTAATCCTGTGTCTATATAAATGTTTTTAATTCTTTTATTTATGCTTATGCATTACAAGTGTAACTATAGAAAGCAATAATAATATCTGTATGCAGAATCATACCCTGGAATATGATAATTGGTTTGTTTCTAAATATAAATAAATAAAAATTGAATTAAAAAATTAAAATGAAAGATTTTTTTCCTGAAAGTTCTTTGGGACTCTCTGAGCTTTCTGGATGACTATTTCCTTTGCCAGATTGGGGAAGTTCTCCTTTATTATTTGTTCAAATAACTTTTCCACTTGTTGCTCTTCCTGTTCCCCTTCTGGTACCCCTATAATTTGGATGTTGGGATGTTTAAAGGTGTCCTGGAGGTTCCTAAGCCTCTCCTCATTTTCCTGAATTCTTGTTTCTTTGTTGTTTTCTGTTTGGTTGTTTCTTTCTTCTTTCTGGTCCACTCCATTGATTTGAGTCCCAGTTTTCCTTCCATCATTATTGGTTCCCTGTGCATTTTTCTTCATTTTGCTTATTGTAGCCTTCATTTGTTCCTCTAATTTGTGACCAAAATCAACCAATTCTGTGAGCTTCCTAATCACCAGTGCTTTGAATTGTGCTTCTGATAGGTTGGTTATCAGTGCTATGCGCTCTGCATCTGATAGGTTGACCACCTCCTGGTCGCTCAGATGAATTAGCTCCGGGGCCCCTGTCTGTTCTCCTTTTTGAGCCATCCTTGTTTTTTTGTTTTTTTTTTTGTCTGGTAGCAGTTGTTACATAGTGAGGGGTGGAGCCTTAGGTGTTCACCAGGGCAGGGCAGCCCAGTCGCTGGGTTGTGATGCTGGATGTGGGGGTGGGGTCTGAGGGGGAACAATGGTGCTTGCTCCATTCTCTGCCAGATTTCAGTCACTTCCACCACGTCCCCCAAGCAAACTGGACCCCAATTCCCGGGTGGGTGGGCCTGCACATGCTCCAGGACCCTGTGGATCTCCCCAAGGAACTCTCCTGTGAGGCTGGGACTCCCTCCCGGCACCTCAGCCCCTACAAGTACTTTCAATGGGTGCTTTTAGGCTTCACTTCCTGGCCCTGGAGCCCTGTGTTGCACAGTCTGTCTTGCTGCCCGTTTATGCCTGATTTATCTGTGTGCAAATGTGTGTCCGCAGTCTGCTGCTTTGTGTGCCCTGCTTGGTCGCCTGTGCGCTTGGAGTGACTGTGTGCCCGGGACCACCATTGGCTTATCCCACCGTGATCTGACTCCACTGGCCGCAGACTCTGCCCCTCTTACCGGTCTGGGTGAATCGTGGTTGTCGGACTCCCACACAATTCAATTTTCTCTCTGTCCTGGTTGGGTTTTCTTTTTTTTGGTTCTATATTTTTGTTGTCCTTAATCTTGGTTGTGAAAGGAGGCACAGTATATCCAGCTATGCCTCCATCTTGGCTGGAAGTCCTAAAACTTTTTAACATTTAAGCATGCAATTCATTTTGGCTTGATCTTTATATAAAGTGTTAGGTTTAGGTCAAGGTTCATTTTTTGCCAATGGATGTCCAGTTGTTTTAGCACTATTTCTTGAAAAAAGCTATCTCTCTTCCATTGGATTGCTTTTTCACTTTTGTCAGAAATCAGTTGGGCATATTTATCTGGAACTATTTCTGGGTTCTTTATTCTGTTTCATTGATCTTTCTGTCTAACCCTCTGCCAACACCACACTGTTTTGATAACTATAGCTTTATAGTAGGCCTTTAATATTAAGTAGAGTGATTCTTACCACTTTATTTTCTTTTTCTATGAAACTTTAATATTTTTTATCATTTTACCTGGGAATAAATTTCAAATTTACGGAAAGATTGCAAAAATAATATGGGCCAAAACATACTCATATACTCTTTATTCACTGCTTTATCATTGACCCCTCTTTCCCTGCACACACCTTAAAAAAACATTTAAAGCAAGTTAAATGTCTCATGAGGATTTATTCCTAGATATCTTAATGGGTACTTCCTAAAAATAGATGTGTTTTTTGCACTCCAATAAATTTGTCACTGATAAACACTCTAATCTACTATCCATATTTTATTTTTTGGAAATTGACCTGGTTATGTTTTTTGAAAAGCTTTTTGTCATTGTTTGACTTTCTTTTTAAGATATTCTTTTTATTTGTTTATTTTAAATTAAATTTATGTTTGATATCATTTTGTATTCATTTCAGGTGTACAGCATAGTAGTTAGAGAATCTTATACTTTAAAAATTGTTCCTCCCGATATTTCCAGTACCCACCTAGCACCATACATGGTTATTGCAATATTGTTTACCACATTTTCTGGGCTGTACCTTACATCCTCATGACTGTTTTGTAACTGCCAATCTGTGCTTCTTAATCCCTTCATCTTTTTCACCCAGTTTTTCAACCTCCTCCTGTCTGGGAACAACCATTCTGTACTCTGTTTCTATGAATCTGTTTGTACATTTATTTTATTCTTCAGATTCACATGTAAGTAAAATCATATGGTATTATTTTTTTCTGACTGACTTAATTTACTGGGTTGGCCAAAAAGTCTGTTTAGTTTTTTCATACAATAGCTCTAGTAGTGCTTAGTTGTCTTTAACTTCATTTAAAGCAATTTTGTTAAGTTGTATGGTGACAGCTATAATATCAGCGTGCATTAAAAAATTATAAAAATTGATGCATTTTTGTGTAGCCATTTTAATATTGAAAATGGAAGAAAATATGTAACATTTTTCAGTGTATAATGCTTTATTATTTTAGCAATGGTAAAAATGCAACTGAAGTGCAAAAAAAAAAAAGAGATTTGTGCAGTGTGTGGAGAAGGTGCTGTGACTGATCGAACGTGTCAAAAGTGGTTTGAGAAGCTTCTTGGAACTACTGACATTTTGGCCAAATAATTCTTTGCTGTGTAGCAGTCTTATGCATTGGAAGGTGTTTCGCAGCACCCCTGGCCTCTACCCACTGGAAGCCAGTAGCAGGAAAGAGCCAAAATACTCAAAATATCCAAATCAATAAACTTATTGGGGAAAGTGAAAAATGTATCTTTTAAAGAAAAAACTAAACGGACATTCTGGCCAACACAACACTTAGCATAATATTCCCTAAGTTCATCCATGCTGTTGAAAGTGGTAAAATTTCATTCTTTTTTATGGCTAAGTGATAGTCCACTGTATATTTGTACCACATCTTCTTTATCTAATTGTCTACTCATGAGCACTTGGGTTGCTTCCATATCTTGGCTATTGTAAATAACGCGGCAATGAACATAGGGGTGCATGTTCTCTTTCAAATGAGTGTTTTGGGTTTCTTCAGATATGTACCCAGAAGTGGAATCCCTGGGTCATATGGCAGTTTAATTTTTAATTTTTTGAGGATGCTTCAGACTGTTTTCCCTAGTGGCTGCACCAGTCTGCATTCCCACCAACAACAGGAGGGTTCCCCTTTCTCCTCATCCTCACCAACACTTGTGGTTTGCTGATTTATTGATGATAGCCATATATGACAAGTGAAGTAATACCTCACTGCAGTTTTCATTTGCATTCCTCCGATGATTAGTGACATGGAGCGTATTTTCGTATGTCTATTGGCCATCTGCATTTCTTTATATTCGAATCACTGATTCTCTGGTTTCTTTTCTCTGTTTCTTCTCAAATAGCCTGAGTTCGCTTTCTCTGAAAATAGACTTAAGTATAGGAATTTTTCTCTTTTCTAAAGTAATTCTTCTTCTGAATAGTTTTTTTTTTAAATCTGCTTATCATTTGGAAGGTTTTTTTCTTCCTTATTAGGCACTGTCTTTACGTGCATCTCATTTCCATTCTCCATGCTCACCTGCGCAGGGGCATGTTTATGCAGGAGGACAGTAATGAGGAAAGTTGTGGATGTCAGTGTGGGAACATCTTCCCAGAACTCTTAGCAGATTTTTCCTTTTCTGACCTGAGGGTAGGTTTCTCCTCAGTTTTTTGGTCTTTGCCATTTGGGGATTGCAGATCACTCGGATGGCAGGTCACTGGGGAGGTCAAAGCAGAGCCTTCAGCTCACGATTGATTGCTTGAACATTCTTCATAATGAAAATTCACACCATAAAAAATGATGTAGGTTGCAAAGCAACTCTACCCCACCCTTAACCCCTTCCCCTGCAGTAACCACTCTCAGAGTTTTTTTCTGTGTCCTTCTGGATCATGACTCTATGTGTTTACTGCTGTATTATTCAAATAGTAGAATAGTATACACATCCTTGGATTTTCTCACTTGGCAATACCTGCTGGTGATTGCTCCATATTAATGCACGTCAATCAACTTCGGCCTTGTTGGTAGCTGGGGAGGGTTCTTCTGGGCTCACACTCAGGGCTGCGGTCTACCTCAGGCTTTCTCAGTCAGCATGTGCTTTCCAGTGATGATCAGGGAGTATGTCCTTTCCTTTTTGTTTCTTCCATGTGCTCTTCTACCTCATGGGTTGTTTGAGCTGGCAGGATCCCCCAAAGGCCTACTAAGAAGGGGACAGAGCCAGGAGTGAGCTTGTTTGCTGAAGGTGAAAAAACAACCAGTAGTTCTTGTTTACAACCTATGCCTGTCCGATCTTAAAGTGCAGGGCTAGGAGAAGTTTGACTGTGATAACTTACAAACAGTCATTAAAATAGGAAAGAAAGTTGTGTGAGTGAAAATGGTATCTAGATATCTCTGTTCTCTCTCCAGTTGCCCTCCCTACAACAGGGACTCACATCCCAGAAGATACCAAAGTGTGTTTTGTTTTAAACTGTCAGAAGGTTGGCTTACCCAGCTGGCTTCATTCTGTACTTAAAATGTTTTCCATAAAAACATTATAGTTGCATCTGAGAAAAAAATAAGGTTACAATATCATATAGATTAAACAATTTCAAGAAGGGCTAAGAGAAACTATTGGAAGTCATAACCTCAGTGGGAGAGATTTTAAAAACACAAATCTTGGATCTGATCTCCAAACTTATATTTATTTTCTTCCATTCATGAAGATAAATAGAAATTTCTCCAGGAGGTTATTTGGAATGCTTTTCCTACTGAGGTAAGAGCCTTTCCTGTGGTGCTTTCCACTGGAGCAGAGTTCAGTGTAAACAGAGTCCCCCCACCCCCACACACATATGCTGTGTGCATAGCCTCTCCATGCCGCAGATCCGTGGGTTGGAGTGGGAGTGGGGAACGGTGGGCCACTCTTATTGAAACGGATCCACGCCTGGCACTATGCTGAACATTTTACATGCATTATCTTATTTAACCTTTACAAACAAAAGGAGGAGGAAGTTAGAGTCAGATGCCTAGGATCGAATGCTGACTCCTCCAACTTGCAGTCTTGGCAAGATTGTTGAACTTCTCTCTGCCTCTGCTTTCTCCTGTAGAAGGTGAGGATAGGGACAGCAGCCACTCAGAGGACAGGTGTGAGGATTAGATGTGGCAATGTGTGGAAAACTCCCAGCAGGAAGCCAGGATTCATAAAATGTCTGATTATATTCATATATTACTCTTCTTACTTCCATTATATATAGACGAAGAAACCGGGACCTACAGAGGATGCGTCCTTTGCCATGTCACCTAGCCAATAGTGTCCAACTGGGACCCAGACCCTGGTCTGGCTGATTGCAGAGACAAAGCTTTTAAGCTAGATGTTATCTAGCCTTTCACCATACCCCACATCAAAGCTCAAATCTGGGGGCTAAAGCTCTATAGCACATGGGGATACCATGTGCTATAAGAAGACAAAATACCTTTGGACTTCCCTGTACAATAGTTTGCATTCCTGAATATGGTATTTATGGTGAATCCTATTTTTCCTTGTCTTTCATTATGTGAATAATTTTGTGATTGTGCCTTTCTTTCTTGCTCAGTATTTTCACTGAAAGACTCATAAACACATTTATATCCTATTTTACTCTCTGGAATTTCTATTATTCTTTTAGAGTTTTCATTTATTTACTACAGAGTTAAGCCTCAGCTAGAGTTCTATTCATACGAAAAGCTCAGTAACCATTTGTCAAATGTCACCAGGAATCTCACTAACATGTGATGCTTTACCAATTAGTTATTTCATTCTTAAAATGGTTTCCTTGGAGCAAAAGATTGTTTTATGATAAGCCCAGATAGGTATTTATGTGAAAGAGTTGTTTTTGTTTTGCTTTTTAGAAGTGTGCAATTATACATGGTGATAAGCATATAGCTTTTGCTATTTGAAACTTTTTTAGAAGATAATGCACAAAATAAGTGGAAGCACAGTGGGTTCTCACTGTTTGAGGTAATTACGTTCTACGAGACCGCTGCAGACACTGAGTTAGTGAATGTTGAACCATTGCTCCCAGATAAAATAGAGGGTTGGGTTCTTGTGAGCCTTTGATTGCATTTTCATCAACCGATAAATACAACCTTTGCTTTAGGTGTCTGTGTACAGACACCTTATTTAATACATAGTGTTGACTCATTGACATTGAACTCATAGCCAGCAGCTCTGTAACTCATGCCTGAACCAAACCCATCTAACACTTGTATTTTCTCCTTAAGGTACATCACAGCCCATTTGTGTTTAGGAGCACCAGCTAGCGCTTCAGCACTACACTTGGGGACAATTTTACACAGTGCAATCACCCATAAAAAGTACAAAAATGCAAAAGATGTGACACTAAACCTACTGCAAAAAGGAAGCATGCTTGCAGAGTGAAAGCTGAAACAGAGCATCATCTTGATAGACCTCAGCGCAGGGAACACATGTGTTGGGCAATTCAAACTCTCCACTGCTTTGTGCGTGTATTCCTATTTTGCGAAAGTGTAGTGTGAAAGTGCCCCACATATTGATTTTGTGGTTACAGACAAATTTTAGCTAGTAGGCAAGTTGCAAATGTGGATCTGCAAATATTGAGGATCAATTGTATTTTGTTTTCAAAATGTCCCATTTAGCTCAGTTTCAAATTTTAATTTGGGAACTGTGATGGGTTAGTTGCACAAATAATCTCCATACTGGTCTCCCCGTGTTAGGCTCTCTGCCCTGTAACATTTGGTCCCCTCTTACTTTAATTCCAGGCTTAGCCACGTGACTTAGTTAGGTCAATGGGATGTTAACAAACCTGTCACAAGTGGGAAGCTTGAAAAGCATGTGTGCATTTTCCTCTTTCCCTATTGGACCCCCGCCACCACTGTGAGAACGTGCTGGGCAATCCTGCGAGAGGGTGTGGGAGACACATGGAGGAGAGTTGAGCTGTCTCAGAAAAGGGCACTTAGACCAGCTGGCCCACTAGCTGACTATGTGAGAGGGCCCAGCTGAGATCAGCCAAACCCCATTCAGGTCAGCCAAAGCCCTCCATCCAGTCCATAGACCATGAGAAATAATCAGTAGTTTTTCTTTTAAGCCACTCAATTTGGGGTGGTTTGTTATATATCATTAATGAACTCATACAGGCTCTTGAGCATTCTAGGTCCTCTAGGGGAGTATCAGGCAGCTACTTCAGCTGAAGATCGATGTCTGCCTCTCCATCATGTGGGAAGTTGAAAAGGAGAGGAATTATTTCAACAGAGACCAGGGAAGAGAGAAGAAAAAGAATGGTCAGGAGGGAAGGTGTGTCAGACTGGGGGAGATTCGAGAGGACGGTTTGCCATATCTTCTTACCCAGGTCTTAATGAGTATCTTCCCAACCTTTTAATTTGCCTTTAGCTTGGCTAAAACATGATCTATCTTTAAAAAAATTTCTTTCACTGGCAACGGTGGTTATTTCATGCATTGTGCACTGAAAGAAAAAAAAAGGTAGCTAGAGAAAAGGAGGGGTAGAGGTGGAAATAAAGGAGTGAATTATGTACAGAAAATAATTTCTCTTGTTTCAGCCTCAGAACATGAAGGGAAATTCACAAGGGTACAAGTCATCAATAACTACAGTATATTCTTCTAGAAAAGCTGCTGGCCCCAAGGCATAATAAAAGTTACACTTAAGAATACCATAAACCTTTTAAAAGTCACATTTTGAATCAAAATAATTTTCTTATAAAATATTCATTCTCAAAATGAGTTATAAAACATGAACACTAAATAGCTTAGGCTATTTTTATTTCTGGTAATAAAGCTAAAATTTCTTAGAGAAAATGACAGCTACTACAAGGTAGCTCTCAGCATCAATGAGTGAAAATACGGGTCTCAAATCCTCTTGGATTCTCTTCCGTCTTTTCACCCACAGCCACTGAGCAGGTGCCAGGCCCTGTGTTAGGTCCTACAGGGGTCTCCAGCCTGGGCTGCCAGAGGGAAAAGTTAAAACACAAGCGGAGCTCGAAAAGGCAACTTCAAGGTAACTCATCATTCTTCAGTGGTTCTGAACTCACTTCCTGGACACCGCCTTTTAAAAAATGAAAAGGTGAATCTGAGCTAAAGACACAAATGAAAGGCAATTGCTTTAAATGTAGGAAAAACCACCCACTTATTGGAGGGTGGCTCTGAGTGGAATTGAATATTCTATAATTAATTGAAAATTACCTTACGGAAATTTATGCTAATGTAGTACTTTACAGTTAATGTTCAAAGGATCAGCTCTCTGATTTATCAATTTTACTGTTGGGATTTTTGGTATGACAAATATTGGTTTTAGGATGTATTCCTCTGGTAACATGCGTCTCTGGAGTCAGACTCCTCGGGTTCAAATCTTAACTTTACCACTGACAAAATCTTGAGTTTTCAGTAAATTTCTTAATCTCTCTGTGCCTCAATTTCCACATCTGTCAAATGGGAATAATAATATCACCTGTTTTATATGTTTGCTGTGTGATTAATGAAGTGATATAAGTAAGTGATTATTCATGCCAGTTATTATTGAATGTGCGTTAGTGTCAGCTGGAAACCAAGGCCTTCATCTAACATTTCCCAAGTCCATTCCCTGACTCATCCCTGAGTTGGTTCCGGCTCCACCAACATTCATGCCTTCCTCCTGTTTCCTCCCAAAGGAGATGATTCCAGCTAGTACCAGGAGAGTCCTTTCCTACTAGGAAGGCTGCCTCCATGTGAAATGTAAAACCAACACAAGTCCTTCCAGAGCTGGCTGACTGCACCTGGTGCAGCTTCTTCGTGTGGGAGACTAGAGGAAATAGGGACCAACAGGCCTGAAGACTCTTCCGAGAAGGGACTGCTGACCCCCTGCGGCTCACCACTCTCCCAAATTCCTACCTCAACCCTTCTGCCCCTCTGTGGTGACATTTTCTGAGGCTATTTAAAGTATTTGTTTACATTTTTGTTGAATGTCTGTGTGCTGTACTTGAAAGGAGCTGAACTGTATTTCCTTACAAATTCGCTCAATCATATTTTCCCTAAATTAAAATGACCTACTTATTTACAGCTTCAAATCTCTGGGGATTTCCTGCTCAACCTTAGGAAATCCTATGCAGCTGGTGGACTCGGAGGCCCAAATACACGCGAGGAAACAATGTACACCCTCATTTTGTTCCTAACACTTTTTCAAATCTATTTAACCACAATTACAGTGCAGACCCTCTGGCAACTCCTTCTCAGACGCGCTGAGCCAACCCCTGATTGACTGTCAATAGATCAATCCTCATCTTGCCTTACTTAACTCATGTGCTCTGGAGCTGCCATCACAGAAAGAACACAGAGTGTGGGGGGTCACCAGGGTAAGAAACAATTTGGAGTCACCCAATGAGGTGCAGAATGGAAAGGTCTGACTGCAGCTGACCCAGCCTGCAGCCATAATTCTATAGCGCCATCCACACTGACCTTCATCAATCTTTCCTCTTCCAATTAGGCCCCTCCCCTAAAGAGCAGTGACTCACCCAGTTCCATGGCATCGAGGAACAAAGTTAATTAGGAGTCAGGTCTCTAAGTCGTTCCTCCTTTCCTTAGGGGGAAAAAACGCATTTCCAGAAAATGGGGTGTAGAACAAAGCAAAACAGAAAACACTGTGATGAAGTAGAATGGCATTTCTGTGAGATGGAGCCAGGCGTGCAGCATGTGTCAGGGAGAGACAGAAAGAATGAATGAAGGCTGAGGCAGACTGTGTAATACCATTTAAATAATAGCAGCAACAATAATGACTAACATTGACTAAGCACGTACAATATGCCATACACTGGGGCAAGGGATTTCCATGTTTTATCTCATTTGATTCCTGTGACAACCCTATTAGTCATTAGAAAGCCTATTTGCTTACCATGTGCTCAATAAATAAAAAAGAATGTAGGTGTGACAGGGATAAAATATGTTCAAAACACTAAGCCATTGCATTATTATTTACCCTCCCCTCTTAGTGCCTGGTAGATGTTCTCTCCCCCACTGTATCTGGGAAAGGGGGTCAGGGTTGTAGGATGTGACACAGGAAGGTCAAGGGTAGAATGGAAAGGGAGGTGGGAATCCCATCCCTTCCATCCCTGAGAGTTTCGGAAGAAAAGCGGATAAAATAGAGGAAAGTTGTGGTGGCAACATGAGGGTCCTGACCTTGCTTGCTCTGGCGGGGGTCCAGGTGGATATTTGAATGTGTGTTTATGGTGGGGTGAGGGAGTGAGGCTAGGCTGAGGTTGCAGAAGAGGTCTTGGTGAAACCCCCTGTGTGGGACTCGTCAAGACTCCTTTGCAGAATAAACCACAACCTGGGGCTGCCAGGCTTGCCAGGCAGAGAGAAACCCTGAGTGAGAGCTCTGGAGCCCGGAATAGGATGCAATGGATGTAGAAGTTTCTGCTGGTTAGCAGTGATGACTGGCTCTCTCCCTATTATTCATTTCTTTGTCTTTCTAAGTAAAAGAATCCCAATTTAGGGGAAGAAATTTATCCAGTTGAAAGACTATGTTGCAGCTAGATATGGCCATTGAAATATAAGAAAATATTTGGGTGCAACTTGTGGTATTGGCTCCTTAAAGGAAGCTGACCCGGCGGGGATACGCGCTCCATCCTTTCTTCTATTGCTTGGAAGCTGGACACAATGGCTGGAGCTTCAACTGCCATGGTAACATGAGGTGATCTTGAGGGTAGAAGCATACCCAGCAAAACACAAACGTAGAGGAAGTCTAGAGCCTTGATGACTTCATAGATCTACCTCTAGATCCTCTAGGTTTTTATTTAAGTGAGAAGAGTGTTATCCTAAGAGATATTTAGGATATCTCTTAGAGTCAATCTGCTTAGAGTCAGGCTGGAGAGATGGAGGGAGCATGTGAAAGTGAGGAGGATTCACAGTGACTTGGGTATAGAGCAACTGCAGCTGAGGACTATGAGGCTGGCTTCTTAGTCTGGGGATGGACTGGGAGTCACAGTCTGATTTTAGGGGTTTACAGTTCCAGCAAGGGCCCAGCTGAGTCCATGTCCGTGGAGGAGAACCACCAGGCTCTGACTTAGCCACAGAGCAGACCAACACATGAGAGACAGAGATCACTGTTGGGCGGCAGGAGTCCACTCTTCAATTAGGTGGAAAAATAGGGCCCAGAGGCATCGGTAGATAGTACAGGGATATACCCAGACATATCTTAATTCCATAGGAAGCTCCCCAACGGCCAGTGGTCACCTGGGGATGAGAAATGAGAAGGAGGTTTTTGCGTGTTTGCGTGAAAGAGACGGCACTAACTTAAGAGACTG
The DNA here is from genome assembly GCA_004027475.1 of Anoura caudifer. Classification (NCBI taxonomy): domain Eukaryota; kingdom Metazoa; phylum Chordata; class Mammalia; order Chiroptera; family Phyllostomidae; genus Anoura; species Anoura caudifer. Next base: position 124,851 of record PVKU01003881.1, on the reverse strand, counting down.
CTTTACGTGTTGGGCTGGGTTGTCACTGGATTAAATTACGTTTGCACTGATTTCCCCTGTACTGTCCAGTCAGCAGTGGGGGTTATGAAGAGGGTCAGGTCAGACACAGGGGAGAGCAGATGCTGGCTGCACGTGCTTTACAGATGTGAGTGTAGGGCCTGCATTGGCTTTACCTCAATAGCGGCATTTTTAGCCCCATTTCAGAGATGAGGAAACTGAAGGTGGGAGAAACGGACTAACTTTAAAGTCTCATGGCTATCAACTATCTTCATATTTAACATTTATACTTCTAACAAACTTCTGGCTTGGGGCTTAATCTCCCTTGTTGCAAGAGAAGGAGGGCTGGGTCGCCGCCACAGCCACAGTTGCCTGGGTCTCTGTGTTCAGTGCTGGGTGGTGGATCAAGCCAGAACCCATTTTCAGAGCCTCTCCAAGGTCCAAACTCCTTTCTCTTAGATTGTGCAGTGTTTAGGAACTGAATGATCTTGATTTGACCCCAAAATATATCTGCATGTGGATGTTAACCTATCATTCTTGGCTACTGAGACTGTCCACATATATTTGATTTTTGAAATGATGGCCCAAAGCCTGTAGATCCACCCATAAATGGCAAAGCTGAGTTTAACGGACCTGAAGGGTACTGACTCACCAGGTGGCACTAGCAGGAGACGATAGTGGCCAAATCTAAAACACTGACCGTGGGCCCCTGAGCAGTCTCCACAGTTATGTTATTTGTTATTTATACACTCACTCATTCATTCATCAAATGTGTTTGAGAGCCTATAACAAGCCAGGCACAGATCGAGTGGGAAGGAAATAATGGGGAGTAGCTGAGAGACGCTGATCTCTCAATGCTCTGTTGTCCTTTATTCTGTCGGCAACATTTCCTACCTCAAATATTCCAATGATTCCAGAAAATTCTATTTAATCCCCCAAATAGAGGCCATCGAAAACACAAATAGCTTGAAAACTAAAACATCTAGGGTAAGTAAAAAGATGTGAGGAGCGTATAGGTATCTCCTCTCATTTGTTAATTTCTAGGTTAGTTGTGCAAGCTATTGATAAGATTTATATTTATCATTTGTACTCTATGTAGCTATATTTATCTATAAAAATGTTAATTGAGTGTACCCTTTGATGCAACAATTTCACTTTTATGAATTTATCCTATGGATATGCTTGAATATGTGCTGGAACACATGCATATGTGTTGCACGTGTATATACATGCATGTGTATATACACATGCGTGTATATTCACTGTAGCATTGTCTAAAATAACAAAAGTCTGAAAATGACCCAAATGCCCACACATATGGAAGTGGGAGAATAAATTGCAGTGCACAGTGGAATGCTCTGCAGCCCTTAACGAGACTGAGATAGAACTATGGATCTACTTCCATAGATCTAACCTGGATCACTCCCAGCAGCACCCTTTGTTAAGTGAGAAAATTCAAGGGACAGAGGTATGAGTACATTGCTAATATGTAATAGCCCATTGGGTGGGAAAATTTAGAGAGAAAACCAAAAATGAAATATTTTTCATTTTTCATTTAGAGAGGAAACCAAAAAAGAAAATATTTCCTTCCCATAATTATTAAAAAGCATGTGTTAGGCGAAACCCCCCTGATTTTCCAAAGTAGCTTCTTATGACACTACTGACATGTATGTTGCACTAAAAGTTTCTGTGCCCACGACATGGCTCAGGTGAGCAGAGGTTTAAATCAGGAGGCCGAGAGAATGTGGGGTGGCGGCCGTCTACTGCCCTTGCTCTTCCTCGGAGGCAGTGGGAAGAAATCTGGGGAAGGGCCTAGGTCTCTGTCAGGTAGACAGACAGCAGCCTTTCTCGCTCCTTTCTTGTTTCTTTCCCTGGTACTGTCCAGTGGGGAGAGCTCCCTGCTGACAGGTGCTGTCACAACACCCATATTTGGACACGATGAGCTGTCGAAGGGAGAGGAACAGAAAGGTGTAGCTCCTCACAGGAGCTAAGTAGCTTCTCTAAGACGGCAGGTCCCCCAGGTGTCCCCATAGCCCCAGCCATCTTTATGTTCCTGACGTGGAGGATTCATTAATCGTTTTGTTGGACAAATGTGTGGTGGGCAAAATAGCTCTGTGTTCCCATTTCCCTTCTGAATAGAATGGGAACAGAATTAAATATTTGCAAAAGTGGGCACCAGATGGGTTGTTTACAGAGCATTCTCGTTTGTGGCCATGAAACGGGGCCTTTTGAAACAGAGCACCTGGGGTGTTGACGGTCCTTTCCAGGAAGGAATTGCAAACCTCACACTTTCCAGTGCCTGGTTCCATAGCCTTTTTCGGAATCCCAAGCAGTTTTTCCACAGCTCCCCCACTAGGGCCTTGATCTCTTCTCACCTTCCTAAGTGAATCCCCCATGAATCCTGATTTCAGTGCAGGGGAGCAGTTAAAGTTTGTTTAGAAAGAGAAGTACTGAAGTGGAATATTGGTATGTGTTTCATTTGCAGAAGCAATAAGCAGCCCTCATGGAGACTGACATGCGTTAGGTTCTGTGGGCACATGGATGGCCCCGCATCCTAGAACCGGCACGTTGCAACTGCACTGGACGGTGACAGCCCGACCCCTCCCTCTGCACATTGGGGCCCCAGCACCACAGTGGTAAAGGGCCTTCTGAGGTTGCACAGCTGGTCCCCCACGCAGCTGAACTTGAAGACAGTTCTCTGGATTCTGCAGGAAAGGTCGTTCCCGCATTGCTGAGGCACAATGATTTGGTGCATTTGGAAATCGGTTTTCCAAGGAAAAGGGAGAGGCTCCACTGTGCTGTATCTCCCACTCTGTGGTAACCTTAGGGCTCTGCCGGGGTGAGGACCAGGGACGTGAAGTCCCCACACACTTCCAGGCCTTGTGCGTTTTATCACCCTCTCACCTCAGGGTGCCCTCTCCCCAGAGCCTTCAGCCACAAGTGTCACACTACAGCCTTCCTCATTCCTCCCCTCCCACACCACTCATTCCTCCTGGGTGCCCATATGGTCCCTCTCCCGCAGTCCCTCCAACAACCCCCTCTAGCCTCCGCCACACCACTTACCGGGCACTTCTCACACTCCAACTCCAAGGGGGTAGATTTGGCCTCTCTCCCTGACCTTGTGAGCTCTCAGGGCAGTGGGACCAGTAACCATGGGCCCCAGACCAGGCATGGGGGGCATCTCCAAGGGACACCTGCTGGCCATGAGAAGCTTTGGCTGCTCTGGGAGAGCAGAACCATGGTATGTGGAACCCAGAACCAAGAACCAGGCAAGATTCAGAGGTTCGGCCAAATTCCTGCCTTCTTATCATCATAGAATCTTAGCACAGGGAGAGACTGCAGAGGGCAAGACCAGATCTTCTACTCAGTGTTTCACACTCCTGACCTGCTCCCTCAGCATCTGCTTGCATACTTCCAGTGGTGAATATCTCACTAGCTAGGAAGGAAGTTCATTGTGTTTGGGGTCCCTCTACTGCCATTACCTGAAATTTATCTCCTTGTGTCTTCAAATCGTTCCAGTGTCTACTCATGGAACACACAGAATGATTTATTTTCCAGATGATAACCCTTTACATCTTCAAAAGGAGAAACCAGTTTCCCAAGTTTCATTTAGGCTCTGCATCTTTATTTTCTTACACATTTTCATTTTGACACATTCTGCTTTAGCAAGAGAGTATTAAAAAGTGGACAAAACATAGGCTTTGGATCAAACAATAGTTCAGATCTAGGCTCTGCACATAACCTTGGAACCTCAGTGTCATCATCTGAAAATGGGAATAAAGCACCGTAATGGGGCAATCATTACTGCACAAGTTTAGGCCTTCTGGACCGGTTCAGACTATTCCCAATCTGTGCAGGCACACGTGGGCTCAATGGCTCCAGGATGAATCAGGAAAAAGCAAGAATGATCTTGGTCACATGCTGGGCAGTTTCCAGTGAGGTGAAGTTCCCCTGGGATCTTTCTCAAGATGGACAGCACAGTCTCTCAGGACAGTGGTGGGTACTGTTTTCTTGAGTGGAGGCTTCCACTCTGAATGCTCACATGGTTCTTCTCATGATGCTCCATCCCCCTGCTATTCCTGGGTAGAGGTGCCTTTGTCTCCTTGGACAGCTCCTCTTCCATCAGCTCCCAGGCTCCTTTCTAGGCACAAAGAGTTCAAATCAATGGAAAGCGAGGTCATCGTCTCTCAGTAAGTAGGATGGGGTGGGTTTTAACTTCAAACCTACCTGGTGTAGTAAAGAAAGGGAAGAAGAACAAAGCTGTATTCCTGTATTAAAGTAGTCTGAAGTTTCATCCCTGCCCAGAGCAGCCACCTTAGCAGGTTAATACGAGGGTCAGCAGCATGGTACCAGAAATGCCCAGCAAATGGCCTGGCCTGGCCATGGAGGATGCTCTGAGTGATGGCCGTTATCCTCCTTTGTAGTAATTCTGCCACTGGTGTGTGGTCCGAAATGGAGAACCACACTGCAGAAGTGGTTGGCCTGGGCAAAGTGACATGGAAATATAATTTCCCTTAATTAGAGCACCCTACTTTCACTGAATCATGTTGAGGCTGCAAAACCATTGTTGGGGTGTGCATTATACTATTAACCGGCAGTGAGCTGTCATAAATTAAACTCTTAGAGTTATTTTTGTGTATGAACCATATACAGTTTAGGCAGGTCTCTCCTGATCATACTTCTGCAATTAAGTTTCAAACCTATGATGCATAATTTTATTTTTAACTCTTACGTAATTTTGTTTTAGAACCCTCGGCACCTCACCTTTCTTATCTGAAAAATGAAAGACTTGGGCTAAATGATTCTTAAGGCCTTGTTCAGCTCATATTTCAAAAGTTTGTGTTCATCTGTAGAATCTTTCAGAAATTGAACAGATCTCTCACATTTTGCTTGTTTCTCGGTTCTGCCTCCTCTATGAATCTGGGACTTCTCCTTGTCTGACAACCTCTAGCCCTAGGACCAAGGACAGAACTTTGCCAGAGATGGTGATTAATTTTATGTGTTGACTTGATTGGGCCAGGAGGTTCCCAGGTATTTGGTCAAGTATTATTCTGGGTACTTCTGTGAGGGTGTTTTTGGAAGAGATTAACATTGAAATCTGTAGATTGAGTAAAGCTGATTGCCCTTCCAATGTAGGTGGGCTTCATCCAATCAGCTGATGGCCTGAATAGAAAAAAAAAAAAAAGGCTGACCCTCCCCTGAGTAAGAAACTTTTTCTTGCCTAACTGCCTTCAGGCTGGGATGTTGGCTCTTCCCCTGCCTTTGGACTCCATTGGCAACACTGGCTTCTCCTGGGCTCAAGCCTGTTGACTTGTACACTGATACTGCCTACACCAATGACTCCCTTGGTTCTCAGTCCTTCAGACTCTGATGGAATGAAGTCACCAGTTCTCCAGAGACTCCAGCCTGCTGAGTCATGCTGCAAATCTTAGGACTTGTTACTTCTGTAATGACGTGTGTCAGCTCCTTATAATAAATCTCTCTGTGTATGTGTGTGTGTGCGTGCACATGCATGCAGACATGGAGTGGGCAAAGTAGGCTTACAGTTGTGAGCACAGGAAACAGAGTTTATTTTTGTGTTGTTCTTATTATTGTATTTTCCATGCAAACAACTGTAAGACTACTTTTGCCCACCACTGTATATAAGAAGTGTATCCAGAAAGTATCCAGCCATGTACTATTAAAAATAGAGACATTTATTGAAGAAGATACAAGACACAAGAAACATTGTACACAGGACGATGATGCCCCAGTCCACTTCAAAATAGGCACCTTGGGACCTCACACAGTTCTCCCAGTTGCCATTAGCTGCCCCACCATATTTTTCTGAATCTCAGTGATGGTCTGAAATCTCTTCTCTTTCAAAAGTGGTTTTAGTTTTGGGAAAAGCCAGAAGTCATAGGTCACCAAATCTGGGCTGTAGGGGGTCTGAGTCACCTGGGTGATTTGACATTTCTCAGAAAAACTCTGCATGAGACGTGATGCATGAGCAGACTGTCATGAAGCTGCCAATCACCAGTTGCCCATAGCTGTGGCCTTCTGAAGCATTCTTTCCACAGAGGAATGTTCAAGTTGAATGCAAAATTTGATGCAGATTCATTGCTCTACTTGCTCAGTCATTTTGAAGGCAATGGCCACACAGTACACATGCTCCCTCAATGGCGTCTACCTCCCCCTCTGACCAGCACAGTGAAGTCCTCACTGCATGCACAGGCACATTCCAGCCCACTCTCCTTGGCCGCCAGGTTACATCGATGTCGCACAAACCATCCTCATTATGTTAACAATGGCTGGACTTTTCCTGGTCCGACCTCATGTGTCTCCTATTGATTTTGTTACTTTGGAGAATCCTGACTAAAACACCAGAAGAGGTTGCCATCTATAGTATCTGAATCTCATTAATCAACACACTAAAACAGGGTTGGCAAACTGTGGCCCCCTGCCCGTTCTTGTAAATAAAGTTTTACCAGAACACAGATAGCTATGCCATATGTTTATGTATTGTCTGTGGCTGCCTTCACAGCTTCACACTCTTATGACAGACATGAGTAGCTATGACACAGACCGTCCATCCTGCAAAGCCTAAAATATTTACTATCTGGTTTTCTTTTCAGAAAAATGTTGGCCGACTTCTGCTCAGTGACATAGTTGTTTGGTCTACCTCATCCACTCATGCTTCTTTTCTTCTTAATTTGCTTTTTTTCTCTATCGTCTAGAGAATGTGGGCTATGTCCATCTCTGAACTTGGAGCCTTTAGTTCCAAGCTGGTTCCTGCCATGCCACTTAGAAACTGCTGCATTAGAGTAGATGGACTATTTCTTTAACCATTCACTGAGGGGTCTAGAATTCCTGGTTCTGCCACTATCAGCTACAGATTGAAACATAAGGAAACAGACTTTGAGTAAGCTCAGAGACTTAAGTGAGATATCTGAAAGAACTTATCAATGATACTGGTACCCACAGCCCTCAGTACCCTCAGAACTTTGGGAACACTACCCAGAACCTTGGCAGATGGCATGGAGCGGCCTATGTTGTACGGTTCAGGTGTGATTCTGTTCCGAGCTGAGAGGGTAGGTTAGATCTGTGTTTTCCAAACGTGATGTGGTTTGCATTCATGAAGAACACATGACACTTTTAGATGATATGTGGATCAGCATTTCTTATTTTACTATTAATATCCTAATTCTAACTAATAAATATCCCAATATTAGTGTGTATTAGGAAAAAGAATAACTAGTATAACAAGGCTCAAATTTTCTGGTTATTATTGCCTAGAATAGGGCTACATAGAAGTGAATCAATATACAGTTGATTTAAGGAAACTATTAAATGAATAAAATTATAGGTATTACACAGAAATTGCAAAATTCTCAAAGGTGGGGCAAGATGAAGGAGGCTGGGGAGGCCCTGAACTCAGTGACAGGCTGCTGCCCTTGTCTCTCGCTCCTGTGACCTTTGTAAGGGATCTAACACAATTCAGATCTTTAAGGTCTCTTTCTTTTACCTACCCACGGCAGGGTGACAGGAGCAGTTCTGTTGGTTAATGTGATTTTCAGGTATTTGGTGAGGAGGCCCCGCAGCCCAACCTGGGTAATGAAGAGTTCATCTCCCTGGCAGCAGAGGCAGCTTCTCATCTGCGGTGCAGCGAGTGATGCGCAGCCACTGATGAAGATGGAATGGCCAGGGCTGCAGTGCTATTAATGCCAGCACTGGGTCTGTGAGCATCTGCAAGTGAAACAAAGTGAGATGCCCTTCACTTAAGCCCAAGAGGACAATGAAAGCCAGCATGCCGCTTGGATGGGAGCCAAAATTGGGCCTGTTGTCAGAGGAAGGAAATTCATTAGAGGAGATCTCATAACAAAGGCTGAAGAGAGAAAGAGAGAGGGGGCAGGGGTTGATCTAGCAACAGCAAATTAAAACTTTGTCTCTTGCTCCAGGACGCCCTGAGGTCCCTACTTCTTGAGGAGATTTATGACATGGAGGGCTGAGCTCATCCAGCCACACCACACCCCCTCCCAAGCATGGGCCCATTTACTTTCTAGAGCCAGAAGAGAGGGCTGTCATGACATCTCTGGGCAGATCGTAGAATTATGAATGGGGGGACGTGCTGCCAACAGGATGAAGGTCTCTAAAGTCCAGTGACAGAGAGCAAAATGAGAGTTTGGGATCTAGATGTCAGTAAGATACCTGGTTCAAATTTTGCATATTTCAAGGGGGCAAGGCAGGTAACTAACTTTGAGAGGGCCAGGGGTATGTGGGCATAGGCAATGGTGGAGACCATGCATCCTGAGGCCCCAGGCCCCATTTGAAGAGGACAGCCACTGCTTGGCACCAGCCCATTGTTTAGATGAGGAAACCAGGACCTTGTTCCTAGATCTCCTGAGGCATCCAGAGAAGCTGTATTTAAAATGTATAAAATCTCCCAATTTAAGAACACTTAATTAATTTTTTTAATATTAAAAAAGAAAGAGGAAAGAAAAAAACAAAACACCAGGGTGATGGAACAAAACATGTCCATAGCCTGGGTCTAGCCCATGGTTCTCCGTGGTAAGCAGAGCAATGGCCTCCTGAAGATGTCTACTCCCAGGGCCTGTTACACAGCGAAGGAGGATGAGGGCTGCAGATGGAACTGAGTGGCTAATCAGCTGACCTTTAGATGGGGGAGATTATGTTGTATTATCCTGTGTCCCAATGTAATCTCAATGGTTCTTAAAAGTGGACGAGAGAGCCAGAGGAGTCAGTGCGAAAGTGAAGTGATAAGATGTGAGAAAGAATCAGTGCGCCATGGCGGACTTGGCAGGGAAGCAGATCGGGAGGCCAGGGGTGTGGGTGGCCTCTGGGAGCTGGACAGGGCAGTGAAGCAGACTGTATCTTGGGACCTCCTGGAAGGAAAGCAGCCAGGCTGATATTTTGATTTTAGTTCAATAAGACCTATTTTGAACTTCTCAACTAGAGATTTGTAAGATGATAACTTTACATTATTTAAGCCATTCCATTTGTGGTAATTTGTTACTGCAGCAAAAGGAAATCATTTCAAACTCCAATCTAGAGATGGAGGTTGCAGGGAGACAGTCAGTGAAAATAGAAAACACTGGGGGGACAGATGGAGAGAATGAGTGCTAGGTGTGGCTGCTTAAATTCCTTAGAGGCCACTTTGATAAAAATATCCGTCCTGCAAAGCAGATGCATCTGATCTTTTAATTCTGAGATACCAGCCCTGTCTTGGGAGCAGTTTTGGAGCAATGTCTCAGAGGACCTGTAGGACATTAGTACCTTGTTTATCACAGTGGAGAACCTCAGTGATTACCACTATCTACGGGATTGCCTATATTTCTCAACCTGCCTTGCAGTTGGGTTGTGGCCACATGGCCGATGGGGTGTGAGCTGAAGTGACAGAGGCCACAGCCGGGCCTGGTCCTTCAATAAGCCCATACGCTCTCCAGCTCTCTTCTCTTTCCCCACCACGGTGGCCCTGGAGACCTTGTGTTCCAGCTGATTTAGATACAAGAGGAGGAGGGCTGTGCCACCTGTCCCATGAGCAAGAAATAGACTTTCATTTTGTTGAACCACTAAGATGTTAGGATTGCCTATGGCAACATTACTGACTCATCAGTTACTGAGCCTAAAAATGGATGAAACAAGATGGGGGAGTGAGTGTAGAGAGATAAGCAAGTTGGGAACCCAGGAGGGAAGATACGTCAGGTGGTTCAGATTAGGACCATGATTTTCCAAGTGTCATCTGTAAACCACTAATGGGAATTGAATATGTGTAGGTAGTAACTGGAAGAACACTTTTATTTTTTGTTAATTTATTTTTAAAGATTTTATTCATTTATTTTTAGAGAGAGGGGAAGGGAGGGAGAAAGAGAGGAAGAGAAACATCAATGAGTGGTTGCCCCTCATGTGCCCAGCTGGGGACCTAGCTCAAAACCCAGGCATGTGCCCTGACTAGGAATCGAACCAATGACCCTGGTTCACAGTCCTGAGTTCAGTCCACTAAGCTACACCAGCCAGGGCTGAAGAACACTTTTAAAATTATCATAGGTATGCATTGATTTGACTATATATTGGAAAAAAATTTTACCCTGAATGTATGTATACCCAGAAATTTCACAGATATTCTTTTGCTTAGAAGTTAATTAGGAATAGACTTAAAGAAAAACATTATGTAGAAGTGCACAAGTGGTACATAGGACTAGAATAAAGTGTGGAGGTAGCATCTGAATAATTAAAATTTAGGGTCATAAAAAATTAAAGGAGGTGGGGAGTGTATCTGTGAAAAGCACATACGCTGCTGTGGTTTTGATACGGGTACATGACATGTTTAGCTCTCGAGCCACTGATCATAAATTCTGTAAAAATTATGAGCTAGCTTTAAATAGCAAAGAAATAAACTAAAAACAAAACAAAAACACAGTGGCCACATGTTAGCCTCAAAGGGCAAAGCAGAGGCATGGCTTCATTTCTCGATTCCCAAAAGGATTCAGCAAAGGTAATTGACTGTTTCACTTTCCCACAATGTTATAACATACAAAACAATGGGGGTTGCATGGGCAATATTTGTACTTTGTTTCTTCACAAATAAAAATCATTTGGTACAAGGTCAAAAAAAATTTTATGATTTAAGTGCGACCTAAAATCACCAGCTCCTGGCAACCTTTATAAAGATGTCCAATTTTCTGAGGCTGGCATTTAAGACCTAGATGTTTAGCATCTAACAGTAACTTACCCCGCTAGTTTAATTTCTGTTGGCCTCTCTGTACATAATCCTACCACTTAATTCCACCCAATTTATAAGCCACAGCTCAAATCCATTTTCTTCATGAAGCTCTGGCTCATTGCCCCCAGATAAAAATGATCTCACTCTCATTAAACGTCTTAGAGCACCTATTCCTGGTACTAACCAGACATACCATTTTGAAGTTGAGTCATTTGTCTAAGCAGATTGCCTCCCCATTTCAGATGGACAAGACTGATCTTATTCTTACAATATTCCTTTAAACCTTTCATACTTCCTGAGAGTTTTCAGTGACATATAATCAATGTATTTGTTGTAACTTTTTGTGTAAAACATCTGTTTTTCATGCTTCAGAGCTTTTTAAAGCAAGAAAAGAATGGCCAGATATAGCATAATTGAGCTGTCCTATGACATGGGGGTAATTTAATAAGCTTTCTGTTTGAAGAAACTTCTAGGTTGCAATGAAGATGCCTTTTGGGAGTGTCACGAGGCTTGCTATTACCTGGTTTATTAAAATGATCATGTTGGCGAGATGTTTCCAGGCAGGATGTTAATGTAATGGTAGCTGCTGAAACAAATAGACCTCACATTAAATAATAGAAATATATTTCTCACGTATACAATAGTCAAGGCAGGTCAGCTTTCCTCAATGCGATTACCCGGGAACAAGGCTCCTTCCCTCATATGGCTCAGCCATTCTCTAAGTCATGTCATCATCTGCATCCAGCTGGAAGAAGATAGAATAGAATGTGAAAAAGATATGCCCACTTTTAAAAAACTCTAGTCGGGAAAATGACAGAGATGATTCCAATTCACAGTTGATGGGTGAAAGCTAGTCACATGGTCCCATTAGGTTTCAGGGGACTGGGATCCCTAGGTGCGCCTCATCACAATTTTTAATTATGGATCAGAGAGCGTGAACTGCGGGTGGATGGCTAACTAGCTCTGGCACACAGCTAGGTTCAGCCCACCAGCTGTCTTCCAAGGTTAGCCACCACTTAACTTGATTTACAAGGAAATGAGGAAGAGTTTCGGCAGTAATTGGAACAACAGAGGAAAACTGTATAATAAGATAATCTGAAAAATGAGTGAAACATAAACAAAGCACATCTAGGTCCCTAAATTACTGTCTTAATCTTTTAGGGAGCTGGAGAAAGATGTAGCATTGCTCCTGGAGCCCAGGTATGCTGAATTCTGGAATGGGGAAGCGTGGGTGGAGTGTGGCTCTTCTAATCTGTGTGCTTCTTTTTTGTGTGTGTGACTTTTTAAAATCTTTACTGTATTTTTTCCATTACCATTTAGTCTTCTTATACCCCTCTCCTTCCAGCAATCACCACATTGTTGTCCACATCCATAAGTCCTTTTCCCTTTTTGCTCAATCCTTCCTCCCCCTAGCCTTACCCCTCCCCCACTAGCTGTCATTCTGCTCTCCATCTATGAGTCTGTCCCCATAATCTGTGTGCTTCTAGGAGTCGTTTTCAAATTCCAGCCAAGTGGAGGAGTATATTTGCCAGGCACTTCCATCTGGACTGCTGGCCAGGTTACACAGCTTCTGTGAGTACTGGATATGACCGAGAAAAACCAAAAGCACTGTCTTTTAGGTAGAACACTATCTTTTTTTTCATTGCATTTTTACCTGGTCTCTGATTTGAACTTTATAAAAATTTGGTGTAATAGGGAATGTTACCGTTTAATAGACTGGAAGAGTGAGGCATGGAAATGACCCAAGACCTCACATGAGTGTCTGAGTCAGGACTAGACCCTAAATTTCCTGACTCTGTATTCGAGGCCCTCTCCATTATGACACAACCTCTCCTCTGAGAAATAGTCAACTTCAGGTAAAGATGAAAAGCTGGTCAATTTTGTCCTAAAATCTTCCTGCTTCTCTCTTCTCAGATAGCAGTTCCCTGATTTCAATCAAAACTTGCTCTTATCCCCTTGGTAGTGCTAACTTGTCCCTTTCCCGGGGGCACTGGCATTTTCCCCGAGGCTCCATACAGCGATGATGGTTGCACGACTTTGGGAACAATATACTAAAACCCACTGAAATGTAAACTTTAAAAGGGCAAATGTTATGATACATGAATTTGATCTCAAAAGAGAGAGACCTGTCTGTCTGCAGTACAAGAGCATCCCTGGTACAATGCAGGGTTGAAGGACAAGTTGTTGGACCACATGTAGCCAAGTTTTATAGCGTGACCAAACAGACTGCATTAGTTATGGCCAAACCAGGAAAATACAGAGCCCTGTAAGTATTTAGCAGAGAGGGGATTTCATACAGGGACTTGATTATGAAGGTGAATAGCACTGGAGAGACCAAGTGAGGAGGCGGTATTGTCAGAGCCCAGCTGGGAGGTCACTCACTTGCATGGAGGGTCTGTCCCATGGGAGCTGAAGCCATGGAGGCATGGCAGTCACTACAGGGATGCCATAGGATGAGGGGGAGGCAGAGAAATTTCATCTTCTCCTCTCCTCCCAATGGCCAGTTTTCCCTCATGATAACCCATGGGCCATATACAGGGTCCAGCGCAAGTAAAGCACTTTTTTATTACAAAATCTTTTATTACAAAATCATAAGCATGCAATTCTGTAACATAACAGACATCACACTCAAGCACACCATATGACATGTTAGGTGAAATGTTCAAATTAAACTCTAAATTATAACACCCATATTATTACCCTACTAACCACACTCTGGCAGATGTTACTTCTGATGGACCCTGTATATTCCAAAGCCCAGGGGAAAGAGAACCTGAAAAATGTAGTTCCCTGCATACAAAATAGAACAAAAGAGGAACAAAGTAAATATAAGAGCAAACAGGCAGTTGACCTACACAGTGCCTCCCCTTTGCAGCCTGGTATCCATTCTCATCTGCCTGACATGAGGCATGTGCCATGTAAGCCAAAAATGTTTTCACCTTCTCAACTAATAGAGACCCCAGGTCCCATCAGTTGACATTATCAATTTCATCTCATGCTTTCCAGTTGATATGATCCTTCCCAAAGGTCTGGATGTGGATTCTCATAGTCTTGTGGCCTATCAACTTAATTATAAAGGTAAATACCACTGGTACTTATCATAAAAAATAGGGAAGGAGGAAACAAAAAAGAAAGTACTGAGTAATATACACGTAACAAAATAGTCATGGCTTCTAAAGTCATCATCTCTGTAACTGTTCATGAGAGCACAGTTGATATTTGCCATTTCCTCCTTCCACCATCCATTCCCTGTCACTTTGCCCTTAGCCAGCACTCTGCCTGGTTGGGTTCTTGACCCTGTGGGGTGACTGAAAGCACAGTCCCTAGAGGTTCTGAGTCTTTAGTGGCCATGCTTCTTTTTGGATTGTTATATTCTTCTACTGAGTTTTATTTGGAAGTACTAAGAGGCATCTGAGATTATCCCCTGAGCTCTAGCGATGGCCTCTTAGCCTCTATCATGCAGTATTGTAGTAACCCAGTTTCTCTTGATTATTAAAATCAACCACATCCTCTGTCTGTTGATCCAGTGACGTGAGGAAATCCAGATAATTAGCTGCAGTCTCCCTTTCTTCTTCCTTGTGAAAGCAGTCAGTCCTTGTGAACAACTCTGAGATTGTAGGGACAGAAAGCAAATCTCTGAGAACAGGTATAATAGCGAATGGAGCCAGTCCTTACCTTTTGGTTTCCGAACCCATATATTCTGGCTGCAGGAGAAAAAGCACCAGTCTTTTTATTTTTATTTTTTCCATTTTAAATCTGTGTTGCATCCTATAGGACAGTACTCAACCTTAGAGGACATTGTCTCTCATCTGTGATTAAGTCTGTAATGAGCCATCCTATCAGGCCAGCTGCTTCTGGGCAATTGAGGCATATGGTAAGACCAGTGATTCCATGGTTGTGAAGCCACTGCTCTACCTTCTTTATTATAAAATGTATCACTTGCTTAGAATGTTGTGTGTGAATGATGATAAATGTGGCATCACCTAAATCCGTGGACAGTGGTGCTGACAGAAGTATGCGAAGCTCGTTATAGCCAGCAGGTTTTGGCATCTTGATGTAACTGAATGTAGGCAGTTGGATCCAAGGTTCAGTCAACCAGTCAAGGAAACTGTTGGGACTCTTTCCAGCTGCATGAGCTAGAACGTTGTCTGGAATCTTGAGTAAGTGTATCCTTATTGACATATGCAGCCTCAACTAACGTTATCTTCTATTCTTAGTCTGTGACCCTTTGAATCTGCTTGCACAGCTCTTCTCCAGGTTCATGTCCATTAGAATAGCAAGCTCTTACATTTCCTTTGGTGTAAAAGATACCTTTTCCCAGAGCACACTTTGCATTTCTCCCCCTAGAATATGGTGACACGGGATTCTATTTATGGGTCCAGCAGCAATAAGAACTAGTAAAAGTGGGTCTCAAGACGACAGTATTGTGTTGCAAGAACTGTCTAAGGTACGATCATTACATTACACAGACTTTAAGCAAGTGCAGAGAGGGGAAGACGGACTGCTCCACAGCAAGGGGGGGCTCTGAGGATTTGCTGGTTCAAGGTTCTAAGCATTGTCAGACCATCCAAATGTCCCCCTCTCAAGGCTCAAGATCCCACTCCTCAACTAATGCACTGATGTTAACATATAAAACATGGTTATGTTTTGTATTCAGCTTACGATGTTATTCTGTAACATGCACTGTTAGATTTTGGGGGCAAATCTTCAGACACATCTACCCAATGGCTAGTAAGAACTAAGAGATTCTTTTAAAGACACCAAAGCAACTCAATGGTTCTGTACCTGTGCCTGAGCTTGTATAGTGGTTTCCTGTCAGTAAGCTGCCAGCACCTTTAGAAGCAATAGGCCACATAACAGCTCATGCTAGTGGAGTGCAGCGGTTACATGAATTCCCAAAGCCCTGTCTTTACTGGCCCATTACACTGGGCAACCTTCAGGTGATAATTTAAGTAAAGACGTTGCCATGGCATGCCACGTATTACTTCCATTTGTGGGGAGATCAGCACTATATTCAGGCTCTAACAGGTGAGCAACCCGAAACAAATTCTATTTTGAGACTCTTTCTTAAAACTACTCCAAGAGCCACATCAAAGAGGAAAGTAGATATTTCTCTAGTTTTTGAGATAGATGAATCTCTAATAAGGTGAATGTACTTAACACTATGGAACTGTGCACTTAGAAATGGTTAAGATGATTTTATGAGCGAATCTAGTACAGAGAATTAGTTTCATTAGATGGAAGAAGAGGGAAGCTATAGAAGACCTTGAGGTCATCTAGTGACTAGCAAAGTGGGAAGCTGCTACTGTCCTTCCGTTAGAGGGACAGAGAAGACAGTACTGGCAGGCCTTTAGAATCATGGTCGTACCCTGGGAGCTGAACCTGGTGGGCCTGTCACGTGTGTTGTGAAGCTGTGGAGAAGATGCTGGTAGGAAGGAGAGAAAGGCTTCTTTTTGCCTCCTACCTTTCAATCTTTTGCCAGTGCCTTCCACTGGTAGAGGTGACCAGGAGCCCACAGATGTGGAAGCAGAGCAGGGGAAGGACAAACGGGCAGTTGGCCGGTACACAGACCTGTCTGTAGTAATGTGTAAATGCACAGAAAAGAATCTGGAGGCATATTCTCCATTAACAAACTAGACGCCATCTCTCAGGAGGGCTCAGAGACTTCCAGGCAGGCCCTCATTGGGAGCAACTCATGCCTTTGCAGAGAGCACCCCTCTGGAGTGGCCAGAGCAGAGGCGCCAGGCAGGTGCAGCCAGCAAGAGGTAGTGCTGAGGGGCAATTGGACTCTCAGTTGAAATGGGTCATGCCACCCTGTATTCTGCCCCAGGAGGAGCAGAACAGCGATGCTGGCAAGGCTGTAAGCAGACAAAGATGGTAATCTGCTGAGTGGGGAGAAGTGGCTTCCCAGGACAAGAGCCTGGAGGTTGGGAAGGAGGGATGGCTGGATACAGACCCACCCCTCTCTGAGTGTCAAATCCCAACCCATCTGCACTCCTCAGGAGAAGACAGGAAGGGGGAGGCAGGGCAGGAGTGCAAGCCTCAGAACATTTTGGCCATCCTTATATTTGACTATGTCATTTCCAACGTATTCACCCCAACCTGGCAGCCGACAGTGCCTTTTACAGCCACACAAATCAAATATTCTATTGGGTCGATGCAGAGCAGTCATTAAGCGGCCTGCCTGGGGGAATTGGATGATCACTGTTGTCAAACCGGTGCTCTCCTGTCAAGCAGGCACAAGTCCGGCCACAAAGGTATGCTTATTTCATGACCCAGACTCCACCAGGGGAGCTGGGCAGAGGCGCCCTTGTAAACCCCAGTCTTCGTTCTGTGGAGATCAGCATTCTGCCTTAATTGAATTATGTAAATGTTCATATTTAAATGTAACAATGGGGCCATTGCTTAAGCAGAATACACATTTTGTGTGTGTGTGTGTGTGTTTCTCCTCTGTATTTGAGGTGTCAAGGGCAAAGCAATCCTCAGTACTTGGAAACCTGGGAGTGCCTGGAAAGGGGAGTGTCTTCAGAGCAGGGAGAAATCCCCTCCCTTTGACAGCCAGTGAGAACCCTCCAGGGCCTTAATTACCCTGGCCCCTTGTTCCTCTGTTGCTGGCCAGGAGCTGAGGCAGGGACAGACGCTTGCACAGTCTGAATGTGCTCCTTCCCTTTCGGGCCCCAGTTTGAAGGGGAAACGGCTGGTCCTTGTCCCCCGGAGGACCAGGGAAGACATGGCTCAGCCTCCCCCAAGCCCATGTTGGTGGGTCACTGAGGGAGCCACTGAGGCCTGTCCATCTGCCATGCCGTCTTGGGCTTAACAAAAACTCTCCATGTGCTGCCGTTCTTTCTAATTATCTGCTCCGGCCTGGCTGGCTGACATGTTTATTTTGTGGCTGCCAGACTGGTGGAGACGGTTTTTTTCATAAAGAATCACACCCCTTTCAAGTTGAGTTTTCCTTTTGCCCATCATTTGTTTTTACAAACATTTCAGGATTAATTGAACACTCTTCCCCCTTCCAACCAAAACACATGCTCGCCTTCACTGCGCAATATGGCAATCTTGGCATCCGATCATCTCCACACTCTCATTTCTGAGTCCCCTGTGCTGACAAAGGCTGGTCTCAAGTAACCTCGGGCTGCTGTGTTGGAGAAAATTGAGTTTCGTTTCAGATGAGCCTCTTCAGTTTCTGTCTCTGAAAGCTCATTTTCTATTAAATCTATGTTTGGATATCTTCAGGCTCACCTTGAATGTGACTGCGTATCTTTTGCTCATCTTTTTAATTATAACGATGGCTTGGAAGCGTCATATAATATGTCATATTTTGAGTAAGGGGAAAAGAGTCAGGTCTGGGCAGACTTTAAAAGGTGTCAAGTAAAAATTGTTCTTCTCAAACATAATTTGATGACTTAGACTCCACCGGAAAAAAAGAGGGAGGAATTGAAATGATTGCCTTCTTTATTTCTACTATCGTTCACCTTATTTAAAAACAAAAACAAAAACAAAACTAAACTGAAAAACTGTCTATTAACTTCATTATCATTCTTTCTCTCTTTCTTATGTTGCCTTATTCTGGTCTCTAAGAAAGAATCACCTTGGGTGTTTAAAATCTAACCCATGTGGGGTAATCAGAATATGATCTCCCGAAGATGTCCATGATCCCCAGGACCTGCTACCTTCCCTGTGACTAAGTTACAGATTTTGAGGTATAGAGATGGTCCCAGATTATCAGGTGGAACCTAAATGTAATCACAAGGGTCTTTAAAAGTGGAAAAGGGAGACAGAAGAACAAAGAGGGAGATGTAATTATGGGAGAAAGGAATGGAGAGATTAAACACTCCTGACTTTGAAGATGGACAGAGGGGCCTCTAGACACTGAGCAAGACAAGGACACAGATTTTCCCTGGAGTCCCTAGAAAGGAGCAGCTCTATGCTGACACCTTGACCTTAGCCCAGTGAGCCCTGTGTCAGACTTCTGACCTGCAAAACCATGAGATAAATTCGTGTTGTTTTAGGTCACGAAGCTTGTGCTCATTTGTTACAGTAGGAGGAGGAAACTAATACATCATGCAAATTTACTCCAGCCCAAGTACGTGTGAATTTGGAGGGATGGGCCCAGGCGTCAGTAAGTTCTGAAAGCTCTGAAGGTGAGACTCTTGTGCAGCAAGATTGAGTATCAATGGGCTGCACTATTTTTCTGTTCTTGCTCCTCAGCCCACTGCAGTAGGGCTGCTGCTCCCCACACTCCTCTGAGCCGCTTCCTTTACATCGGCCCCTCTTGCTGACAAATCCAGTGGATAACTCTCCCTCCTTCTTTTACTCATCATTTGACACCAGTGGCCCTTTCCTCATGCTGAAAGTGCCCTATTTTGGTTCCCTGATACCACTCATCTGTTTTTTCTCTTACCTCTTTGATCACCCTTGTGATTCTCACCGGCTGCTGCTTTTCTTCAGCTCAACCCTGAAGTGTTGAGGCTGTGAGGATTCCACCCTGGGGTCTCATCTCTTACTCCATATATTATTGCTGGGATTTTAAAACTATCACTTCACCTTCTTTATAGTGATGAATACCTAATCTAAATCTTTTGCCTTAATCTCTTTCCTAACTTTCAAAATCACGTATATTCAGCAATTTTCTTCAAACTCGTTATGTCCAATACCAAACTCCTTTCCCCCACTGCAATTTCCTTCCTCTGTGGCATTAATATCCATGCAACAACTTGAGCCAGAAACCTGGGAGTCTTCCTGTCTCCTCTCACTCCCTCACCTCCTCCTTCCTTACGTCTAATTAATCACACCTCCCATCCACTCAGTATCATCCAGGTTCAGGCTACTTTCATCTCTCCCTGAATTACTGTGATGGCCAAAGCGAAGCCTACTCAAAAATAATACTGTCAGAACTCCATATGAAACACTTTAACATCTCTCTCATCCTCAGGAATGGACTCCAGGCTTTCCACTATTCTCAAGACAGTGTCACCGTGTTCCTGTTTCCTGACATCATTTCCTCCCGTTCTTGGCCTCTGTATCGCCACCACATGCTCTCCCCAACTCCATGCCTCAGCCATAAGGAACTACTTTAGTCGTCTAAATTCGCCAGGCTTCCTCTTGCCCCAGACTTTGCACATGCTGGTCTCCCTTCCTAAACATCCTCTTTCTCACTCCAAGACTAGCTAAGTCTTCCCACACAGCAGTCTCCACTTAGCTGTTGCCATGGGCTTTTGTCATTTTTGAGCTGCGTTTCCTTCTAGAGAATGAACCTTTGTGTTTTTCTTTTGTGCATCCTTGATTCAGCTAGTAAAGCCAAATGTCTGACCTCTGTCACAGAACCTGGAGGGAGTGAGCTCCTATCTCTTATGCCTTGAACAATCAGGCACATAAGCTGTGACCTAGGCTGGTATCAGATGCTTTCTTCCTGTACGTTGAATCTTGTGTAAACAGTGCCAGGAGGAGAGAAACTGGAGCTTCTGCACACCAGGGGCTGGGCCTGACTGGACTGCTCTGACTCAGAGATCCTGCCGGGCCCGTTTCTCAGTGCTTCACAACTGCCTTGATTTTTCTCTCTTTGTTTGTAGGCCTTCTCCCCACACCGTTCTATGGACTCTGTTTGTGCTCAATACCCTTTCACTAAATTTCTTTATTTTTAAGTCAGGAAGACTTGGTTTCTATTCTCTTATTTTTTAATTTCTTTTTGTTTTTCAGTTGTAGTTGATGGTTTCTGTTCTTCAAAATCTACTGCTCTGTAGCCGTCCTATGGGCTTTTCCTTAACATGGTAGTTACTACAATGTATTAAAATATCATTTCACTCCTGTTTCTCCTTCTACACCATCAGCTTCTAAGGGCAGAGTCAATGCCTTGCTGATTGTTCTACACCCAGAGCCAACCACGGTGGCTGGTCTACAGTAAGCATTTAATTAGCAATTGAGAAATATGAGTGGCATTTCATTCTTTGACATGAACAGAATAAATGAGGAAAAGGCTCATAGACTATTGATTCCAGTCTTTCCCAAAAAAACTATTGCAAACTTATATAAATTATTACCAGAAACTTTCACTAAGTCTTCCTCAGCTCAATGGCAAAAGCATGCACATAACTGTGTGAAGCCTAAAGGAAACCAAATCAAATCCAAGCTAAAAATACCAAACTAAGGACCTGCAGATCCATGAAGATGGAGTAAACAGAATTTTCTCTGTTCTACAGCTGAAGCACCACAAAAATCTCTGGGCTCACATCACCAGTCATCAGGGAAACACAAATCAAAACCACAATGAGAAATCACCTCACACCTGTTAGAATGGCTATCATCAAAGAGACAAGAAGGAACAACTGTTGGCAGGAATATAAATTAGTGGAGCCATTATTGAAAACAGTATGAAGGTTTCTCAAAAAGTTAAAAATAGAAATACCATAAGATCCAATAATTCAACATCAGGGTATTTGTCCAAAAACTTACTATATCAAAGAAATATTTGGACCCCCATGTTTATTGAAGCATTATTCACAAGAGCCAAGACACAGAAACAATTTAAGTCTTTATCAACAGATAAATGGATAAAGACATTGTGTTACACACATGCACACACACACAATGGAGTACTATTTGGTCATACAAAAGGGAATTCTGCTATTTGCAAGAGCATGGATGGATCTTTAAGCCATAATACTAAGTAAAATAAGCCAGAGAAAGGCGAATGCTATATGATCTCACTTATATGTAAAATCTCTAAAAAACCAAACTCATAGAAAAAAAAATCAGATTTGAGGTTGCTCAATTTGGGAGGGAGTGTAGCTAGGAGCCAGTGAATTGAAAGGTTGTTCAAAAGGTACAACCTTCCAGTTATAAGATTAATTCTGTGGATATGATTTACAACCAAATTACTATAGTTAACCATAGTGTGTGCTATATTTGAAAGTTACTGAGAGAATAAAACTTGAAAGTTATATTCATAAGCAAAAAGAATTTGTAACTGTGAAGTGATTTATGTTATTCTTATTGTAGTAATCATTTTACAATATATACGTATATCAAATCATTCATTGTACACCTTAAAATTATAGAATGTTATATAAATTATATCTCGATAAAACTAAAAAAGAAAATTATAAATAGTTGTTAAATTATGCAATAACCAGAAAAACATGAGTGTACATTAAAAATAATGTGTAATTATTTATGAGGGAAATGCAAAACCACAACACAACACGACCACACACCCACCGGAATGGCTAAAATGAAAAAGTGTTGATGAGGATGTGGAACTCACATACAATTCTGCTGAGTATAAGTTAGTACAATCACCTTGAAAACCAGGCAATTTCTGCTAGAGCGGGACATTTACATACAATGCGACTCTAAATAAATAGAGAGGTATACCGTACTTATGGATTGGAAGAGTGAAAATAATAAAGATATCAATTGTCCTCGAATTAATATATAGGTTCTACACAATTCCTATCGAAAGTCCAGAAAAACTTTTCAGGAGATATAGACAAAAGTATTCTAAAATTTATATGGCAAGAAAAGGGACTAGAATAGGTAAAATAATTTTGGAGAAGGATAAAATGGAATGAATCAGTCTCCATGATTTCAAGATTTATAAACCTATAGTCACCAAGACTGTGTGACATCGGTGGGAGGATGGAGCCATAGATCAACAGAACAGAAAACAGGGAGCCCAGAAGTAGTCTTGCGTAAATGTGCCCAACTTACTTGACAAAGTTTCAGCAGTAATTTAATAGAGGGAATGTAGCCTTTCCAACTAATGGCACTGAAGTCTGGACATTCATAGGCTAAAAAGAAAGAAAGAAAAGGAAGGAAGGAAGGAAAGAAGGAAGGAAAGAAAAGAAAGAAAAGCCTTGGTTCAAGTCTTGCACTTGAATATAAAACTTAACTCAAAATGGATCATGGATGTACATGTAAAACTATAAAACATTTAGAAAACAATATATCTAAAAGGCCAATATATAAATTAAAATGGGATACTAAAAATATTGAAATAACAGAGCAACAATAGACCTAAATCCAAGCATATCAATACTTAAAGTATAAATTATCTAAACACATGAAGAAACCCCCTTGAAATACAGACATAAGTAAATTAAAAGCAAAAGGCTGGAAGAAGATACGTTGTGTAGATGGGACTCAAAGGGAAGCTGGAGGGGCTCTATTAATATCAGGCAAGGCAGACCTGAGAACGAGAAATATTAGCAGCAGTAAAGGGACATTGTGCCATGATAGAAGTATGAATTCACCAAGAAGGTATAACAATTCCAAATGTGTATTCAGAATTTGTTGTAGTTTGACAATAGTAATAGTTTGGTTCGTTTTTTATTTTTTATTTTTTAACAGCTTTGGGATTGTAGACAGAGCCTAAAAAATATGTGCAGTCATTATCAGAAATAAAAAGTCACATTTATTGTATCCTATAATAGCTTCCAAAACAAACTCCTAGTTGTTTCTCAGTCCATAAAACATCCTCTGGAAATGTGTGTTCCTCTGCCATCATACAGGGTAGGAATTTTGAGCAAATAGAGTCAATGGTTTCTGACAGGCTGGCTCCTGATTTCCGACCATAAAATAGTATGAGTGTTTGAAGCTGTAACTCAGGCCTGGAGTGAGCAATCATAAGTGACCTCACACTTATTGCCCTTAGTCCCAGTTTGTAGCACACTTTCTGCCTTCTGATTTAATGGAAAAAAAAAAGATACCTCTGGAAACCAAAGCAATGGCCTTAGAGATTCTCTTAAGCCCTGGCTTCCACAGCCCACTCCTTATTTATTGGCTGCAAGAGGCTTTGATGGGCAGTTCTTCACCTGAAATTCCACTAGGAAGTATTTCTTGAGTTTTTTTCCTTCATGGCATAGAAGGTCGTTACCTGATTCTGATTTTTTCTAGATTTTCTTATGAGGACAGGGCAAAGATAAGCCAGTGTATCTAGTGGCTTTTGACCCATCTGCCAACTGTTTTTTTTAATAGTTCTTTTAAGTTTGTTTTCCCTGTATTCCTTAAAAATTAAAAAAAAATTCAATTATAGTTTATATTCAATGTTATTTTGTGTTAGTTTCAGGTGTACAGCAAAGTGGCTAGACAATCATATACTTTACAAATATCCCCCTGATATTTCCAGTACTCACCTGGCACCATAATAGTTATTACAGTTATTATAACTGCCAGTTGTTTTTCAAATTGCAGAATAGAATATATGGAGGGAATTCAGAAATCAAAAAGATGTTGTTACATTGCTGCAATAAAATGAAATCATCAGATGAAATTATCAGGAATAAACATCAAGTCCAATATTTATTTTTAAAAGATCAGTTTAATTGAAATCAACATATAGGAGGCCACTGAAAAAACCCCAAGGAGAGTGGCAGCCAGGTCACACTCTGAGAGTGAAGCTAGTAACAATCAACCTGAAATGGCTGAGGGTAAAGAGCGCACATGGGCCCGCAGGCCCACACACACCTACAACCACTTTCGCTCATGACAGTCAAGGCCACAACACCAAATAAAACATGTGTGAGGGGATGGCATATTAAAGGACTACTATTGCATGACCAGAGGTGTTTATTCCATGAAGGCAAGGATATTTCAATATTTGTAACTTGTTAATATGTTTTACATTAATAGACATAAATAGAAAAATCATGATTATTTTTAGGAATATTGTAAAGGCTTTTGAGAAAATTTAACACCTAGTCTTCATTTTTATAGAGAGTTTCAATAAAATGGGAATCAATAGATATTGGTCTATTGTGCAAAACCCCAGAATTATGTTTAAATGAAATATTAGAAGCATTCCTATCAAAACCAGGAATGGGGGAAGGACACACTGTCGCTAGTATTATTTATCATGGTCTAGGGGTGTTCTTCAGCACAATGAGAGAAGAGGAAGAAATGAGTGGTTTAAAAGTTGAAACAGAGGACATAAAATTATAATTATTAGCAGATAACTATTAGCTTCAGGAACCTCAGGATCGCAGTGCTGTTACAGTCTGGGAACTCAGTAAAACAAGTGAACAAAGATCATATGTGGGAATCAATAGATTTCATACATACAAATGATAATCAGAACAAGAGACCCCCAGAGCAAATAATAAAATATGTAAAGTACTTCTGAATAAACTTGAGGAGAAGTGTGCAAGATCCGAAAGAAAAAACTTTAAGTACTAATGAGGATCTCAAAGAGAGAGTTGAATAAACAAATTGTATACTGAATTAATAGATGGGAAATTATATCATCATAAAGATGTTAATTCCCTTTAAGATATGCTAAAATTATAATATACTTTCAATAAAATGCAAACTGGAGTTTTTTGGAAGTAGGCAAAATTTATATGGAAAAAGTAAACAATCTGCAAAAGCTACAAAAGTTCTAAAAATGGAAACTAGTGAGAGGAGACTGTCTCTACTGGGTATGAGAGTATCATATTCAAAATCATGTGACAATGAACCTTAAAAAAGACTAATAGAAAAAAATAGAAAGTCTAGAAATAGACCCTCGGTCATGGAGAAATTCACTGTGTGATAAACATGGCTTTTCAAATCACTAGGTGGGCTGATGATTTGTTAGCACTCAGCTTCATGCCTAACCTTCCATGCTCCTGGGTGTTACAAAGACGCTGGCTGGAAGACAACGCACTACATTCTCAGGTTCCCTCACCACCTTCCTTTGCTTAGGTTCTGTGAATGGGGGGCATTGATTGGAATTGAGGGGCAATTCAGACCGCTTCTAAGAAGTCGTTTTATGCTTCTGGTGCCTCTCTCTTCTGGCAGCACTGGTAGCATTAATGATAGGTAATTTAAGCTCTGCCAGCATTAATGAGAGTGGTAGTGGTTTCCTCTGAATCATTAAAATTTAAGTTCCTGCTCAGTGTCTGCCTGGAGACTCCAAGAAAAGCTATGCCCAGGCTACCAGCAGACAGGCACCAACTGGGGGCTTCTAGCTGGGGCACTAGCACCTTCATGATCACTGAGTAGTAACATTCCTTTCTTTCTTTGTTTCTTTTGCCCATGCAATGTCTTTGCCACTAATTCTGCTTAAAATATCTAAAGCACTTTCAGATTTCCTGACAGGACACTAACTGATACAAAGAGAAAATAATACTTGTTCCATAAATGATATTGGTGAAACTAGGTAGTCAATCTTTGTGGTGAAAAGGTTTGGTTCTTTACATCAAAACTTGTCTCAAAACACATTTACACATTTTAGATAAATCAAAAATTTGACTGTAAAACAAAAACAATAAAAATGCAGAAGGAAACATGGTGTATTAAAAAAAAAATCTCAGAAGGAAGGTGTGTTCCTAAGATGTTCCAGATAAGAAGCATTTGAAAATTTTATTTCCATAAAACCCGTTGGCATGACAAAAAAAAGAAAAGAGTGCCGGCACGAAGGAAACCAACAAACAGAAAAATGTTTACAATGCATGTCCAGAGATAAGCACCAAAACCCCAATCGAAAAATCAACAAAGGTCATAAACAGAAAGTTTACAGAAAGGATATATGATTTTTAAAAAGTACTCAGAATTCAGTAGTGAAACATCTGGTCCTCAGCTTTTCTTTGCTGGGAGGTTAAAAATTCCCATTTCTTTATGATCCAGTTTTGATAGGTTGTATGTATCTAGGAATTTATCCATTTCTTCTAGGTTATTCAATATGTTGGCATATAATTGTTCATCTTCCTTCCTTCCTTCCTTCCTTCCTTCCTTCCTTCCTTCCTTCCTTCCTTCCTTCCTTCCTTCCTTTTTCTCTCTCTCTTTCTTTCTTAATCCTCACCCAGGGATATGGTTATTGATTTTAGAGACAGAGGAAGGGAGAGAGAAACGTTGATGTTTGCCTCCTGTACCCTCCGTGACCAGTGATTGAATCTGCAACCTAGGTATGTGTCCTGAATGGGATTTGAACCTGCAAGATCTCCAGCCAATAGAGCCACCTGGTCAGGGCATAGTAGTTTCTCATAATTCTTTTTATTTCTCTGGTATCAGTTGTAATGTATTGTCTTTCATTTCTGAGCTTATTAATTACAGTGTTTTCTCTTTTTTTCTTAGTTATTCTAGCTAACATTTCATCAGTTTTGTTTATTTTGGAAGGTGTGGGTATATCTATTACCTTGATTGTGATAATGGCATCATGGGTGTTTGCATATGTCCACATTCATCAAATTGTACTCTCTCTATATATGTGCAGTCCTTTTTATATTAATTATACTTCAATGAAGTTGTTAAAAGTACTTTGTCTCACTCATAATAAGGAAATGTACATTAAAACCATAGTAGATACCGTTTCCACCTATTAGAATGGTAAAAAAAGTTTGATAACATTGTGATAGTTTAAAAATATATTCACATATTCTTTGATATCCTTCCTCTTTAAGAGAGTGAACTTAATTTCCTCTGAGTGTGGGCAGGACTTGGTGGCTCAGTTTTAGCGAATAAAACATGGTAGACATGATGGTTTGTGACTTCTGAGACTAGACTGAGAAAGGCCATGAACGGCATCACTGTTTCCTGCTTGCTCTCTTTCTTAGTTCACTTGCTCTGGGGAAAGCCGATTGCTATGTCATGAAGGCACACAAGGAATCCTGCGGAGAAGTCCACATGGCAAGAAACTGGGACACTCTGCCAGCAGCCAGCAGGGAAGTGAGGCTTTCTGCCAACAGGCACGTCTCGAGATGCTCTGGCAGTGGTCACCCGGCCCCATTTAAGACTCGTGCGTGAGAGACGATAAGGCAGAACCACCTAGCTATACTCCTTTAAAATCCCTGTCTCACAGAAATTATGAGATAATACATGTTGTTTTTAGCTTTGAAGTGTTGTGCTAATTTGTTACACAGCAATAGATAACTAATAAACTCCCTCTGTGGTGTGTGCATGGGAATAGGCACCCTCATAAATTCTGGGTAGGAATACAAATGGAATCAATGCTTTGGAGACATATTAGGCAATATCTATTACAGTAAAAATGTAATTCCATATCTGGAAATATATCCAAAGATATACTTGCACTGGTGTGACATATTAATTAAACAATTCTATTTATTGCAGTGTTGTTTATTGTGGCAGACTAGAAACAATCTAAATGTGTGCTGTGATTGGGACCAGTTAAATAAATATGATACTTTCATTTAATGGAATTCTATGCAGCTGTTAAAAAGAATAATGTGATTCTATAAACAAGGAACAAAACAATGTTCATAATGTACCACCATTTATGTAATTCAAAAGGAAAGAATATGCATAGACTGTCTTTAGAAAGATACAAAATGCACTGGGAACAGTGGGGACCTGCTGAAGACAGGGATCAGCAGTGGGAGAAAACTTTTCACTCTATATTTTTTTTGATATATTTTTAAAAATGTCTTTTATCTTATGCATACATTACCTATTTTTAAAAATAAACAATTGGGAAACTAAAATAGATGAAAGGTCATCCATGTTAAAAGATAGTTTCCAAGTGTACAGCTGATGTACGGAAACCTCTTAGCACAGTCATGAGAGTGAGGAGAATATCTTCATGCCTGGAGTATGAGGACTGTCCAGAAAAAGTCCAGCCATTGTTACTATGATGAGAATGGTTTGTGCAATATGGATGTAACATGGCAGCCAAGGAGAGTGGACTGGAACGCACATGTGTGAAAAATGATGACTTCACTGTACTAGTCAGTGGGGGTGGTGGATACCATTGAGTGGGCATATGTACTGTGTGACCATCACATTCAAAATGACTGAGCAAGTAGAGCAATGAAACTGCATCAAATTTTGCATTAAGCTTAAATATTCCTCTGCAGAAAGTATTCGGATGATTCAGAAGGCTGCAGCTATGGGCAGCTAGGGGTTGGCAGCTTCATCACCACAACATGCCTGCTCATGCATCATGTCTCATGCAGAGTTTTTTGATGAAACATCGAATCACCCAGGTGCCTCAGCTCCCCAGCAGCTCAGATATGGTGTCCTGCAACTTGTGACTTTTCCCAAAACCAAAATCACCTTGGAAAGGGAAGAGATTTCAGACCGTTGAGATTCAGGAAAATATGACAGGGCAGCTGATGGCATTTGGGAGAACTGTATGAAGTCCCAAGGTGTCTACTTTGAAGGGAACTAAGGCATCATTGTCCTATGTACAATGTTTCTTGTATCTCATATCTTCTTCAATAAATGTCTGTATTCTTGAACAGTACATGGCTGGATACTTTCTGGGCAGACCTTGTATAACCTAAGAAAGTGGTAGCCTAACTTATTATATTTTGTTCTGTATAGAGGAAAATAGATTTCCATGAGGTGAGTGGTCTGCTTAGAGCCTAGATAAAGTGGAATTAGTAAGGATTTGTCAATGTTTACCTAAACCAAGGATAAAGGCAGCATGTAGCAGATGTGAGTACTTTAGTACTAGGGAGGAGTATTTATAGTACACAAGAACATTTAGTTCCCTCAGTTTAGATTTCATGGTCAAAAGAGCAAACTTTTAATTACTAATTAAGCTTCTCTAGGTTTTTTACAAGCGGTCTCTTTGATATTAGATACAAGTATTGTAGTCATTGTAAAACTGGAGACCCCATCAGAAACTTTAAAAGGGCGTTTTAGTTTATATATATATATCAGTCTTTCATTTCAGGAGTCAGATTTGTGTGGATCAAGTTTGAGAGTCCCACCAGCAATGGCCACCCCGACATGATGTAGTTTCTCTACAAAACACTGAGGAGCAGCAGAGTCCACTTGGGTCCCACCTCCGTTTGAGGCCAGTGGAGCAGTTAGCCCGTCTTTCTCTTAGACAGCTGAGTCTCTTTTTCAAATGGGATAAGCGTAAACAAAGAAAAGGGAGAGCATGCTGAACAGCTTTCACATGAAAAATCCCTTTGCTATATGATGGCGGGACCCAACCAAGGAAAGAAGGCTGATGGAAGCTCAGACTCCACAGTTATGGGGACCAGACAATGACAGGTCATCAGTGCACTGGATTCTTTGTTGATCCACTTGGAAAATCTTTCACCTTCATAATTTGAGAAGGATATAACCTAAGACCCTTGCAAGTCCCCAGATATCATGTCAGAATATCATTTGCACTATAAAACGTGTACATAGTAACAGTCAAATTGAGATGTGATGTTTGAGTATCAGCAAGGTTCACTCACTAGCTAAGTGATTTAAATGACAAATATCACACTACCCAGGTGGTATCAATTCACAATTTTTTTCCTATTACCAAATGACAAATTACTATAAAGTGTAGGCCTTCGAAGTCAGTCATTCATGAAGAGTTGAAACAGCAGGTATTAACTTGGTGATTGTGGGAAGTCACATGTACGGAGCCCAGGTCCGGGCACTGAAAGAGGCTTGCTGACTAACTTGAGAGGGTGCAGAAAATTAAAGCCTGCGTTCACCCATGTGTTTATTCACCTATTCATGTATTTAGTTCACTGACATGTATTGAATGTCTCCTACTCACCAAAAGCTGGATAGTGTGTTTTGGGGTATAATCTGCTACGAGAAAGACCTGAGGGCACCTCCAACATGCTTCTGAAAGAAAACATTTAAAGAGGATATGACAGCTGTTTTCAAGTGTGTGAAGAGGGAGGCTTATCTGTGTTTTCCCAGAGGCCACAACCAGGGAAAGCCAGAGGACAGTGAAGGGTGTCAGGCCTGGGCGTAAATTAGAGAAGAACCTTTTGACTTTGGAATGAGCTGACCGACAATGGAATCCACTGCCTTGCACAACAGTGAACTTCCGGCCAGTTGGCCAGTCCAGGGAGTTGCCAAAGCACAGATAAGGAAGACGGGGCCAGAACGATGAAATAACTGGGGCAAGAGTGCACGGCCAGATAGTGTGGGGTGCGGCCCGGCACCGGAATGCGAGTCAGCCCCGGCCAGTCACCCCCTGGCATGGAAAGATTTAACTTTTGTTCTTTCACCCTCACAGCATCATGAGGTGTTGTAATCTATAATTTGGATGAAACACACACTGCAAGGCTCATGTGTAGGACTGAGTCCCCGAGCCAGCCAGCAAATAACCACATCTCAAACAGAACTTTGAAGGTCTATGCTTGTGGAATACGCAGTTCTTGTGATGTATTTATACCTTTTTTTCTATTATGAAAAGTAGTTAAAGTTTAGGGTCATGAGCAAGAAAGTAAAGATGTCTGAGAGAGTGAGGCTTCCTATCTGAAATGTAAAGTTTCAGATAAATCGGAGTGGCCTGTCAAAGTCAGTAACGACGTGGATCTGTGACATGACATTGTTTCGTGAAGTTTCCACAGTTTTGGCAATCTGCCACAGACTTGCTCAGGGAAATGTTCAAGAAGAACAAGCCTATTCTGTACTCAATCAACTCCTTTCCACCGGGTCCCTCGATCTTTTGCTCTGAGTAATTTGAGCAACTCTGGTCATGAGGAAGGAGAAAGGACCCCTAATGAAACCTTACTGTTCGGGTAAGGAGTGTGGGGAAGGAACTGAACAGCGTCTTGTGATCTGTGGCTTCCCTGCGGGAGAGCCTGGCCCAGTGGCTGTTAGGTGTTCTGGGTTGGTGTGATATTAAAAAACACCCCCCAAGTCCAAGACGGTTCTGCTTTTCTCTTTGAGGAATGGGCCTGAGGGGATTGTTTCAGTGCAACCGCTACTTTCCCTAGCACACCAAAGGCAGTCCAGACTTAAATACTGAAGATAGAGCAGGACCTTCAGGAGACATCCCCAGATCCCCAAGTTCCCTTAATGTAGAAGTTCTCATAGGGCAACCCCTGGACTGGCGAATCTGCCCCCCCTTGGGAACTTGCTAGAAATGCAAATGTCCAATCTCCCCGAGAGGCACTGAATTGAAAAGTGGGAGGTAGTGTTTTAACTATCTCAGCAATTAGTGTTTTAACAAGCCCTGCCAGGGGTACTGATGCTTGCTGGAGTTTGAGAAAAGATAGAAGGCGTGTGGGATCAGGAAGAGTGAGCTGGGTTTAATGGCCGATTTTGTGTCCAACCTTGACTCTCAGCCTCCTTCTCCCCTGAAGAGAGTGCTCACGGAAGCCAACTGTGATCTCCGTCTGCGTCCAGAAGCTACAGGCTTTTCTGGGATTTCCTGGAACACAGAGCAGTAAGTAGAAAACCCTGTTGGATGCTTTGTGTTTGGTTCCCTGTGGCCTTGCCAAGGCTTAAGTGGCACCCGGGTTTTTCATAAACGGAAAATGGAGATGTCAGCACACCCATGGTAAGCCGTGAGCAGCGGTTCAGTTTGTGGAAATTGTGCCGAGACCCCCAAACCAGCTGCTTTTTGCATATTTCTACCTGCAAAGTTGTCGACGCAGCACTTTTGCCAGCTCCGATTTTACGTGAGAAAGCTCAAGCCCAACCATTTATGAGTCATATCTTTTACTACTAGAACTTTACCAAATTAAATGTTTAATAACTGAAATAACAAATACTCTGCGTGTGTTTTCACCTAGTAAATACTTCAATCTCAGTCATTTCCTTTCTCCCTTTGCCAGTGGGCTCTTGTCTTTCTTCTTTATGGCAGGCCGTGTTTATGCGACAGCTGTTTTACATTGATATAAACGCCCACCCCACTCCAACTGAATAAATGTCAGGGCAACAGCAGGAAGCCCATTTCTTCCTGTTACATCCTATCCCTGCTGTAAATGTGTGTGCTCACTAATGACAAGTAACATTTACAGAGACCGCACCTGGAAGCTGAGCAGTTGTCCGCATTCCAGGAAGACACCAGGATGAGGCAGGTCCTTCCATAGCAACTCACGACCCCAGCCACTCATTGCTTCTATTATTGGTGTACTTATGGGGCAGATAAACGGCATAAATAAGCGGAGACTGCTGAGAGAGATGCCCAGGAAAGGCGTGGGAGAAGGGAATCACCCGAATTCGCATGAGCAGCCTGGTAGCATCGCTCCCTCGTGGAGCAGTTTGTGATTTTTGGAGAGAAGTCACTAACACTTCTGGATCTCACCTGTGTAAAAAATATCTGTCAGCTCTGAAGGGTTGTGCTCCAGGTGGCGGTGTGGTTAGCAGATGGTTAACTAGTTAATGAAGTCTGTTTCTCTTCTCATGGATGGCAGCTGATTTCAGACCTTCACCCTGAAATCTTGCTTTTCTTCCTGTGGTATGAAGGAAGAAGAGAGGGAAGAAAGGGGGAAAACACCAAAATTTAGATGTTATGTTCAGAAATGCTAACCGTGGGGTCTTGATGTTCTCATTGGAAAATTCGATGTGAAAGTTTGAGGTGTGCTCCCCTCTTTTTTCCCTACCCAGGGTGCTTGGGGCCAGGCGACGGCTGGCCCTTGTTCTGCTGCTGAATTAATGCCCGCTGACAGTCTGTATGAAGTAATTCCAGGTTTAAGGATGGAAGTAGGCCTCTTCCTATAAACCTCTCCCTGGTAGTTAAAGAAAGGACAATCTTTTGTGAACAGACCAATCTGGGCTGGCCTTTACCTGGTTAGCACAATTCTTCTGATAGCATGTGTTTTTATACAAAACCTCTGTGTGCTAAAGGTCAGGGGAACAGTGGGCAGCCTATTTCATCCCACGGTGTCCTTATCTCGTCACAATGCTATTTGGCTTCCCAACCTTCCTGACAATACAAGGCTCTGAGGGTGGCTCTGCCACAGAGCTCTGGGTGGCAGGGCTGCCCCACTGTTCTATTTACGGTTGTTTTCTGCACAGTGTTCAGGATCCTGGTGGGCGCTGGGGTGGGTAAGATTGTAGCTGCATCATGGGGCAGGGCCTGACTCAAGCTCATAGATGGCCACAGGCACCCTTGACAAGGAAACTGCCCCTCCCAAACAAAATGTCGGTGTGGGGGGCAGTTGGTGGGAAGTTATTGGAGGAAAGTTGAGTGTATATGGGTTATGAAACAGAGGACATTCCTAAAGAAATGGGGCCCCCCCGAGTAAATCAGTGTGTTACCGTCCATTTCACCATGTAAAGCCATGTCACCATGTAAAGTCATGTTAGAATGAATTACAATGGGGGCCCTGAAGGTAACAGGTATTGAGCACTTGCTATGTGGTAGGTATTGCTCTTTACGTATTGTGTAAAGTGTCTCTCCTCCTCCTTAATACAGTGGATTGTCTCAGTCAATCCTTCTAATAATCCTCTGGTGTAGACAGTTTTATTGTAGAAGAGTGAAGGAATGTGGCTGGGGTCCCACAGTGGTTTAAGTGGAGGACCAGGGGCTCTAATTTAGATGCTAGAAACCCAGTCTCTAAACTTAACCACTGTAAGAATGAGTCTCATCTTTAATGTGCATATGAATCACCTAGTAATATTGTTGATAGCAGAAGCTGATTCTGTTGGTCTCATGTGGAGCCCAGGATTCTGTATTTCTAACAGGCTCCCAGGTGCTAATGGAGCTGGTGGGCTGCTCCAGGCTTCTGGCTGCCTGTGGGCAGGAGGTGAATGATTTGCTTGAGAGCCCAGGGCCTGGTCTCCCATCCTGGGTAGAGTGGCATGCTTCACATCGTGCTACCCCGGCCACCTTTCTCTCCCTATTAACCCAGAAAAGAGACAGAGGAAGGGATTTCCAGCATTTCCACTGTGACACTCACTCCCATGCTGCAGAGCAGGCCTTTGCCTCCAGGACCATGTAACCAGCAGCTTCCGGTTGCCATGGCCCAGGGGCCATAGTGCGCAGG
The DNA here is from genome assembly GCA_004027475.1 of Anoura caudifer. Taxonomy (NCBI): domain Eukaryota; kingdom Metazoa; phylum Chordata; class Mammalia; order Chiroptera; family Phyllostomidae; genus Anoura; species Anoura caudifer. The sequence goes on along the minus strand of PVKU01003881.1, from coordinate 90,513 downwards.
AGCAAGAACATGACAGCCATGCTGCTCGGAGTGCAGATGCACACCCTGCCTCCCTACCCTCAGCTTTGTCCTCCGAGTCTGAACCCCATCGTACAGCCACAGAGATGTTGTTGTGCAGTTTTCATTTGTGCTAGTCGGATAGGAAGAACCCTGGATTGAAGGCAGGGGCTTGAGCTCCATCCCCGGTTTACGTCTTCATTTGCTTGGTGACTAGAAGCTAGAAACTTACACTTTGTAAGCCCTCATTTTCTCTGTCTCTAAATGGAGCTAATCAAACTAATCCCCAATCTGTAGTTTAGGAATACTCCAAAGATTAGGGAACTTTCATTTATAAAACAATTTGAGCTCCCTTGGAAATAAGTTCCTATTATGGAAATGTATAAATAATAATATAATTATGGCCCAAGTCTGTGAATGCCTCCTATGGCATTCAGCCACTCATTAGGGTTAATGACCAACTCTCCTTTTTAGTTTTAAAAACCTCTCTTTATTATAGCATTTCCCTGAAGTAGTCAAAGGAAATGGCCTCCTTGAAATTCACACTCAATTTCACCATCAGTCAAACCCCACTTAAGTGCCAAGGCACTGCAGTTCTGGAGAGAGAATTTCACATCATCCACCCAGCCTGGAGCAGTGTGTGGCTGGGAAGGGGACAAAAATGGGGCAGTTCCACCAGATGCACCCACTGCAATTGGGCGGCAATGGAACCCAGAGTGTTTCTTTGTTTTCCTAAGAACAGCCAGTCTTTTGGTGAACTGCAGGGAGGTTCCTATTTGCATCACTAGTTTGGAGGCCTGGATGGATCCCTTGGAACAAGCAGAGAGAATCTAGGAAAGACAGCGAGCCGTGTGAACACATCTGACAGGCACTTTCAATCCCTTATCCAAAGTGCCACTTCTCACTTCCTCCGCAATATGCAGGGAAATTGTTCTTGTCTTAGGGCAAGATTGCTTTATTCAGAAAGGGAGAAGTTCGCCTGGAGTGCTATCTGCCAGGGAATCAGGCAATCACATTGTTGAAACAATGATTTATCTTGTACATGGGATGTCTAACAATCTTTCAATCACTTCATTACAAGGTTATGTTTTTGCTTCCCCTGGCTCTTGACACACAGCATGGAGTTCTGCTGCCTTTCCCCATTTGATTTTCATTTGTTCCCCTGCCACCTGCTAGGGGTTCACATTGCACGTGACAAGGCTGAGGACTCAGAAATCATTTATAAGCGGCTGGGGCAGGGCTGCCCAAATACAAGTGCACTCAGAGACCTACAGGGTTGGTTTGTTTGTTTCCTGGCAAAGAGATTATCATTCACTTCCATGTAAAGAGAGGAAATGATAAAGTGTCCCCAGTTCTCCAAACGCCTCTCAATCTAATTAGTTATCACTCGGATGGACCCTCTCCTGAGGCTGGTGGCGCCCTCCAGTTCTGTCCTTTGTAGTTGTAGTTATGGGTCCCCTCTGCTTCCTGTGTATCCATTCCCCCACCGCCCCGCCTTCTTTTAAGACCTTATTTTGCATCTAGGAGAGCCTCCCATTTTCCTTGCCACCTTAAAATTCTGGTTTCCAAATTGTTCTCTTATGTCAGTCTCATAGATGAGCCTAGATGTAATCCACTCTGTAACCCTAGTGCGGACACCTCAGTTCCCCTCTCCCCACCAGTAACGGCAGGGCTGATGTGCACCAGGTGGGATGGTTGTGAGGCTAAAACAAAATACTTTATATAAGATATTTCATAATTTTGATAATTCATTTATACTTTCAGTCATCAAGTACCTATAAAGCATGGGAAGGAGTTCCATTTGTGACATAAAAGTGCCCACCCACTCGAGCTTTTCATCACTCTGTACTGAACCATTTGAACTGGTCAACTTACACATCAGTTCTTTTCCACCCCCAACTTTTGTTTTGGACTCTGGATGCTCATCTTTTTCAGCAACCTGGATGGAACTCTCGACTACCTAACCCCTAAAAGAAAATATCTCTTTTCCTCAACAGCACTTTTTCTGCCAGTGAAGAACCATAACAATCATCACTGTTGTGATGTGAACAAAAGCCCCCTCAGGGCTTTTGGGGGAGGGCCTTGTCCGTGTGGTTTGGGAATGCTTCATTTTCACATTTGTAACTACAAAGACATCAAGCAAACAAAATAGGTCACGTTTTCTTTATATTAAGAAACATTCTCTCACATAATTTATGCATTTGGTAAAGTACATTTTTGAGAAAACTTTTCATATGGTGGAGCCAGCTGCTAGATCATTTATATTTTTTTGCTAATAAAAACACTCAAGACACTGGCTTGGTCTCTCATTTATATGTTTCTGGTGGTAATATACTTTAGAGGCACCATTCCATTTTCCTTTCAAATGCTTTGGATTTTAGGGAATTGAATTTTGTTTTGTTTTTATTCATTTTAGATGTGGGGTGTGTGTGTGTGTGTGTGTGTTTTACTACCTGCAGGCCAGTCGCTCTCTTTCCTCCCTTCCTCCTTTCTATCTTTTCTTAATGCTCTTTTCCCATATAAATGAATGGTGGCTTCATGCTTCTCAAACACTCAGTAAGATTCAGCACCTATTAAACTCTAGAAAGTCCTTCCTATTTATTTAAAATAAGGATGCAGAGGACATGCTCTGGTGTCATGAGCCCTGTCCAAGTTCTAAATTAGATGATTTGGCGGTCAATATACTGACCGCATACAGGTCAACTCCTTCACAATCACTAAGCCCTTGATTTGATTTAACTTGCCTAGATCAGCCATTTTGCCTCAACAACTTAATTGTTCTGCATTTTAATACCTTGTGTGTTTTTTATGGCTGTGGAAGCAACCAACTAGAGAATAACATTTTTGAATTAGTGTACCAGGAGGACACTTTTAAACCTATCTGTCATAGTCAGAATAGGTCTAAACTACGTTTCTAAATGAAATTTCTGGATTGATCATCTTTTGATTGATTCAACTGCTTAATTTGGTCAAAATATCTATCAAAATGATCAGGTGACCAATTTGACTGATAATGTGTATAGGGCACCACATTTACCCAACAGTTTATTCAAAATGGTCGTTATGGCAACTGCATTCATTCATTCATTCATTTTCTCATTCATTTATCACAAATGATTGCACATCCTAATGTGTCCTGGAAATGGCATTACAATAAGGAACCAAAGAGCCCCTGCCCTCATAAAGTTACATTCTGCTGGAAAAACAGACAATTAGCAGGAAAGAGAATAATCCGATTAGACATTTTAACAGAGAGAAGTGGAAGTGATTAGGGAACAATAAAGGGGATTGTTTTGTTACAGAACAGACACACACCGGTTGGTTATGTCCGCCGCCTTAGGAAAGACATCTCTTGATGCCAGAGATTTGTGAAAAGGAAAGGAAATGTTTATTTAATGCTATACAGACTTAAAGTAGTGACCTAATATCTTCATTAAGATACCAAAGTCCTTTTGGATACCCACAGACACCCATAGTGCTTCCTTCTCCCCCTTCCCCTAATTCAGGGTACCGTCACTCAAGAAAAGAAGCAAATGTCCAGGATCCAGGCTCCTGGCACCATCAGCTGTGTCGCCATCCAGGCAGGGTCTCTAATTAATCCAAAGCCATGTGGCACCTTCTCATGGCCTACTGGCAAGAGTTCTTTCATCCTTCTTCCAGGCAAAGTCTCTCCTGCTTCCCAGGCCACGCAGTGAAAGGGAGCACCCCAAAGCTGCGTGGTCCTCTGCTAGCAAACCTGCGGGGGTCTGTACTCTGGCGAAACTGCATGGCTCCCCTGGCAAAGCTGCGAGGGGGTCTCCACTCTGCCAAAGATGCATGGCTCTCTCTCCCCTCAAGGTCTGCCGCACCTTGGTTTAAATCCTCGCGCCAGTCCTCTGTAGCCCCGTTTCTGACTCCTCCCACAATCGGCTACACTTGCCAGCACTCCGGTATCCTTCCAGCTTTATACTGGGCTGCCATAGTGAGTCTGGGCAGATGTAGCCATGGCGTGGAGTCAATCATCTCCAAGCTCTCATGCAGGCACCATTAATAGGGGGAGTTGCCTCCCAGTTACATCTTGGGTAGAAGTTACTCCCTTCTCCCTGGATCAAAGCATGGCCGCAGCTATTCAACATATCTATGAAAGCAGTTAAAGGTTAGAGATATGTTAAATGAACATGCCAGAGGTTAGCTGCAAAGCTGTTACTATGCAAAACAGCTCTCAATGGCCCTGCTCCATTTGTCCCTTCCCCAAGCTTACACCTGAGGGGGGAAGGAGTGAGGCCATCCTAATATTTCCTGGACACCTTGAGTTTTAGGGCCCCATTCCAAATCCCTATTTTTGGGGCCCCCCTCTCAGCTGCACCCTGTATCAGTTTAATATAGAGTGATAAGTGTGAGCCAGCCTGTGAAGGTGACATTTGAGCTACCCACCTTTAATTATGGTGAGTCCACTATGCTATTCTCTCTCCCTCGGTCTGCCTTCCCTCTATATCTATTTAGAAAAGGAGAGGCAGAGAGAGAGAATGTATAACATAACATGTCAGTGCTCCCCAGGGTTCCAGTCTCAACTTACTTCTCTTCTCAAAGAATACATTCAAATGCATTCTCCTAGTTAACTTTCAACTGACATCACTTCATGTACCACTGACACATCAATGATCTATGAGTATATCTATTTTTCTCCCAAGATACTGACCTTTAGTTCAAGCTGTTTGTTGCCTCAATGGCTCAAGCTCAACATATCTAAAAATAAAGCCCATTATCTTCCCCCCCAAATCTATTATTCCTCCAATATCTTTCCTCCATAAGCCCTATCTTGGTTAATGTCCACATTATCAAACCTGGCATCCCAAACACTGTGACTTCTGTCTCTCTTGCTCACATTCTATTATGAAGCCCTATTGATTTTCTGTTGAAATCTCTCAAATCTGACTTCTGTGTGCCCGAATATTAATGCAGACTTCCACACCTCTCTCTTGGATTTTTTTAAAATGTTGAATTAAAGTATAATATAATAATCAAGTAAAGAGCACACACCATTAGTGTACAAATGAACACAACTGTGTGGCCAGCACCTGGATCAGAGAAGCAGAGAAAGCTCGGAGCCTTGCCTTCTCCATGACTGGAGTCTGACATTCCCTGCCGATGTTTAGAGACTTTAAGGCTCTAACACTTATCAAAATTCAGACATCCAAGGTGGCCTATCATTTTAAGTCATCATCAGCTAAGTGTGTGTGAATGATTTAAGAACACAGTCTAGTAGATGTGGGGATGAAGAGCATGGGCTGCTGAGCAACTGAGAGATGAAAATTTACCACGAGGTGCAGAGCTCTGAGAGACACGGCGGCGGATGCTGGCCTTTGACTGCCAAAGACAAACTGCCTGCTCGAGAGTGTTGCAGAGGACAGGATGCTATAGTCATAATATAGAGTAATGAGATCTCTTTTCCGGAATGTTCTGTTCCCTCTTTGGGATTTCAGTTATTTGTTATAAATAATAATAATGGGAACAAAAGTCAGGGTGAAACTCCTGAGGCCTCCAAAGTCAAAGTAGGGTGAGACCAAGGAACTGAAAACCCAGTTATGTGAGTTTACCTAATTCATGTTATATGACATTCATTCTCAGCCTCGTAATAAATCAAAGTAAATTCTCTGAATTGAACTGCTGCTGAGGAGAGATCCTGAATAGCACTTTCCTCATCCATAACTTGGTCTGCTGGAAAAAAGTCTCAGAGCAAGCCTCTGTAGTTCCTTGACCGTTTTTTGGAAGGCCTCCTTAACTTTAGGATTGTCTCTTGCACACTCAACAGAATTTATAACTTTGGCCACTACTCTCATGGTTCCACCTGTTTCAATAGCTATTTGTTTAGAAAATCCTCTTTAGCTTTCTTGATAGACATTAAAAGAATGTATTTTTGGTGACTAGAAAATAGATTAATATTAGTGGTCAAAAACTGTTTAGAAGGGCTTTCCCTAGGCTGGCTTTCATGCAGAGAACAACTGTTACAATTGTTACATGTCATGGAGTTAATCCATAATAATTTTTAAGCCCAACTGAGTAGTGAGAAGAAATTTTCAAATGCAGTTGAGTTCTTCCCATCTCTATCAGACACTATTCAGTTGCATCTGAAGAGATCAACAAGCAACTCAGTTGCATCCAATTTCTTTGGGAACTACTGGATTGCTTCTAAGAATCCCAGCTGATTCTCTCCTTATCTGGTAGAGCTCAGCTGTACAAAACATGAAGAGTATGTGGTCGAAGGAATACTCAGTGGGTGTGAGCTAAGAATTCATCAGATGCCTTTTTGCACCGCAGAAGCTGTTGGGCTGGAGTCTCAAAAGGAAACACCAAGGATGCTCTAACACTTCTGTACCACACATTTATTCTTTCCTCAAATAGTCTACACTCTGCCAGGCACTGTACTAGGTGCTAGAGCTATACAGACTAGGTAGAAAGACCATAGTCATTTACCTCCGCAGCTCAATTTCTTTTCTGGTTGTGAGTCTCTGACTTTAGGCCTGAGGAATTCACCCTCCATACTGGATCTATGCAGTCTAGCAGAACTTCATCCCAAGGTTTAGGGGTGAAAACATGATTGTGGTTTAAGCCAATGATCATCACACTGCTCTGGCCACAATGATCGATTTAAGAGATGAGAGTGGCTTAATTCTGTCCAATCAGCATGAACCAAAGACTTTTAAGAGAGCTTTCCAAAAAGACTCTTACTTGTTCTGCTCTCTGCAAAGACGCTTGCTCTTTTGTCCACCTGAGCAGTATTAGTTGCTATATGCATTTGACTACCACAAAGAGAGAGCTCAAGCTGCCAGGGTCATCGTGGAGTTTAAGCATGAAGCCTCTGTAGCAGGAAGCTCAGCCAAGGGATAATGAAAACAAGTTACAGCAAATTATTTGATCTCTGAACCTAATTATACCTGAATCCAGCCTTCTATCTCATATACCCTCTAGTGCCATATGCAATTTTTCAGTTTAACAGATCATGATAAAATGCTCTATGGATCTATACAGAAAAAAGACAGAGCTCAGTGTGACTTCAAACTGAATTAGCTCAGGATCAAGAAAATTGAGGCAGGTGGAAAGAAAGCAATGGAAATAGAGGCACATTTATGGACAAACAGTGGTTAGATTCTTTCCTTGCTGTGTGTGCTCTCCACTTTCAGGTTGGTGCTGACCCAAATGGATGAAAAGTAAAGACTACAAAAACAGTCAAGATTTCCAATTGCATGGCCCAAGTAACCAATGCACCTTCTGTTTTTTCAGCGAGTTGGTTTGTTGTGTGAGTGACTGGGCCAAATCACGTAGAAACAGCCCTAGAATAGGCCTAAAGAATGAAAGATACATAGAAGGTAACCAACAATACATCAAAGATTTTTATGTGAATATGAAATAGAATGGAATAGAGAACACTCTATTTTATCCAAAATGCTTTCTTGTCTTAACAAAACAAAACAAAACAAAACAAAAAAAGAGTAAGCACTCAGAAATACTGTCTGAAGCAGAACCATGGAGGACTTGGTTACTGAGAACAGCCTGGAGAGACAGTGGGGGGTGACTGACTCTGGGATGTGATTTGAGGGCCACAGAAAAAGTCACTTTTCTGACCTTAAGATTTACTCAAGTGGGGGCCTTGTGAGCCTCCACCTTCCTGACTGAGACTGAAGTAGCAACTTCCCATGACAGCTGAGACAGCAAGGTTGTTCGTGGAGGCCCAGCCTACCCCTCTCACCTAGCTTTTCTTATAAATTTGCAAACACCCTCTATTAAATCCATCTCTATGGAAAATAGCTGGAGACACTTGTGTTTGCTGCTACTGCAACGTGGTGGAGATAATCACCATGATCAAAAGCATTTATAAAGAAGGGCTCTAGTTTTGAGTACTACAAGAAGAGAAACACAACATGTTTTCCCTTCCTTTGAGAAGCTTATGCTGTATGACAAAAGATACCTGCAGATTTATGTAGGATGAGTTGAAAAAATTGAAATGTTATGTACAGGTCAAGGAGGTAGAGAATCAGTGAGGCAGGTGGGGAGAGAATATAGAAGGTGACTGAGTTTGATGCCTGAACTGAGTGGAGTGAGAGGTAGTTAAAACCAGGATACCCACAAGCAAAAATAAAAAGTCAGACCCAGTAACTTGGTTACTGAGAACAACCTGGAGAGACAGTGGAGGATCTCTTCACTGTCACATACAAAAATTAAATGGATCAAAAGCCTACAGATGAGACTAAAACTCTAAAATTCCTAGGGAAAAAAACAGGTGAAAAATTTTACAACATTGGATTTGGCAAGGATTTCTTAGATATGACACCAAAAACACAGATAACAAAAGTAAAAAATAGGACTTTATAAAAAAAATTTGTGTATTAATGGACAGTACCAATGGAGTGAATGGGCAACCTACAGAATGGGAGAAAATATCTGTAAGTTATATATCTGACAAGGGATTGGTACCCATAATAGATAAGGAACTCCTACAACTCAACTCCAAAAAAAAAAAAAAATAGGCAATAAACTTGATTAGACATTTCTCTGGAGGAGATATATAGCTAGCTAATAAGCACATGATATGATGCTCAATACCACTAGTCATTAGGGAAATGCAAATCTGAACAATAGTGAGGTACCATTTATACCCATTAGGATGGCTGCTATAAAAAAAAAAAAAAGGCCAGAAAATAAGCATTGAGATGGAGACAGAAAATTTGAACTTTTGGGCATTGCTGCTGGTAATGCAAAATGGTGCAGCCCTTGTGAAAACAGTATGGTGAGTCATCGAAAAATTAAAACTAGAATTACCATACAATACAGCAGTTCCACTTCTGGCGATATACTCAAAATATAGTGAAAGAGGCGGATGCTGGGGTAGTATGTGGAGAAAGGAAGGATAAAGAGGCAAAATGGAAGAGGTGTTCTTGGATAAATTAGGGAATGGGTTTCTTTATTTGAATCACCTTGTTTGAGAGTTAAGTATCTCTGAACTTTTAAAAGAGCAATACATGAATATACTTCAGTTAATATTTCTTTTTAAATGAGAATACACATGCACTATGTCGGTATGCACGTTACACCCAAGGCGGTATTTCACAGATTCCATATGTCTGTGTTTACATCTCAGGCTTGATTGCACAGTAGGGCATTTTAAATTCAGTTTTACAATGTAAAGTAATAATAAGGAAAAGAATAAGACTATTTTTTTGAAAACTGGCATGGAAAATGATCCAGATTGATTTGTAGTGGTTCACCATGTATTTTTATTGCCCAACTCTTCTCTCTGACATCATGGTGAAAATTTGATTCAATTATGGGAGTTAATCTCTTGGGGAAAAGTGCCAATGATGTTTTTAAAAGGACCTGTGAGTTCAGAAATACTTTGATTTCAAAGTAATTAATTCCAAGGGGAACCTTTCTGAGATGAAATAGTGAGGTTATTTGGTCATGGGAGCTTTCACAATCATGAAGAAAAAAGAAAGCATAATTCTCATATTAAACTGACATTGCATCATGAAAAAGAGCTAAAAAATGATTGATTGCAAATATAATGTAAAGGATAGAAGCATCTGGTTCAGGCATAAATAACAAAGGCTCTTCAACATATGGCACTAATTTGCGTTTATGCCTATGTAATCTCACCTTTTCAAATTGCGATGCCTTTCACAAGATGAACTGTTCTGGGCATCAGTGTGGAATGTTAGCACAGGGAGAATACCTTCCTGGCCCGTTTCTGTAAGGAAATGGTGTGCGGTATGCATACAGGGACTGTGGCGGCTGTGCGTTTCCAGCTCTAACTCATCCACAATCTTAGCTGTAAACCCAAGAATGGGCTGGCATTAAGTCTAGTGGCTTTGATTAGAAATTGAACTTAAACTGTTGCGAGCAGAAGTGCTTCAAAGGTTTAACTGAGACTTAAATTCTCCTCATTTCTAATGCAAAATAAAAAACCAAGCTTTGGCAAAGCACTGGAAGATGGGATTATTTAGGCCTGCCTCTCCATACCAAAGCGTGTTTGACTGTGTTTAGGTCAAAGGATACCATAGAGGGCTCTACATCTCCTTCAAAGATGGTGGATTAAGTGAATTTTCCTTTCTTGGTGACTCATAAAGAAGAGGGCAGTAGCATTTCTTGTCCCTTACTCTGGCGGAATGCTGGTCATTAGGCATTTGCAACCAACCCCCAGGCAGCCAGGCAGGCCTTGAGCCTTTGCACTCTGCTCCTAAGAGCTTACAGAATAAGAAACCAAGAAAAATATATTTGCAGAGAGGACTAGAGATATCCAGTATTATAAGATAATAATGGATAATATTTCCTTTAGATTTAACCATTGAGAAATATGTCCCTTCCCTCTTTCAGGAACTGCCTCATTTAAATCTTCCTTCTCTCAGTTTTCTGAGGGAAGCTCTCTAACCCCTGGCATGGTCTAGAGTCCTTCACTCTCAGCTTAACCCTGACTCAGGGTAGCTCAGCTACTCAGCCCATGCTGGCTGCAGCCATGACCTTCTGCACAAGTCCAATTCTGGTACATAGCCATTCTGTCTTGTCCTGGGAGAAACTGCTCAAAATTTTCATGACTCTTATAAATCTAATTTTTAAATTAAATTTCTCTCAACAAAACAATAATAAAATACCTGCTCTCTGAGCTGATGGGTTTTCTGCATTCTGCTGGCCATCCACCTACCACTCCCTGGAGCAGAAGTCTGACTTATCCCAAGTGTCAGGTAAACTGTTTTATATAGATTACTTCTAAGTTTCAAACAAATATTTGTCTTTTCCTTCTTTAGCTTCATCACTGACACATCTGAATTTTCCTGACAGTAAAATTCCAAGTCTTATGTCTTTGCTGAGGCAGAAACCTGTATTTCACATTCTGATCAAAGGAAACACAGCAATTGATTTAATAGGATTTTCTCTCTCGGAAATGGCTTACATACCTTACTTTCTTTCTAATGTGTATAGCTCATGCCTCTTCCAACTCCCCCCCACCCCCCGCCCCGTTCAAGAAGGCTCTTGATTTAGAATACCCACCGCTCATGGGGAATGCCATCTCCCTGCCCTCCACCCTTGGTATAATGATCACAGATCCACCTTCACTGGCAACATAGAAGCTCTCTTTTTCTGGGGCTTCCTCATCTATTCCTTACCCCACCCCAAACATATCAATATCTAAAGCTATCTTGATTTTTCTTCCTGGCTTAGTGAATAAAGGCTTTCCAAAATTTAAGTCTGCCTCTCTACCTAAGTACTTGATCCTATCACTGCTTATCTCCTCTGAGACCTGGCGAGGTGCCTGGCAAACAGCTGATGCTCCAATAGTTTGTTGAATAAATAATGGGCCTTGGTCCATCAATTCCTTCTCCTTTATCTCTTTTGTATGCCCATCTTCTCTCATTCTTTTGGCTCTTTTCCCATAGCCTATATATGATCAAATAATTTCCTGCCCGTGATGGTCAGTTTTATGTGTCAATTTGGCTAGGCTCTAGTACCCAGTTATTCAATTAAAGTGTGGTCTAGTTGTTGCTGTAAAGGTATTCTGTAGATGTGATTATCAGCTACAGTCAGTTGACTTTATGTAAAGGAAATTACCCAGGGTAATTTGGGCCAGCCTGATCTAATCAGTTTAAAAGGCCTTGAGAAAAGAACAGAGGCTTCCCTGATGATAGGGAGGAAAAAGAAGACATCCCGCTGTGGCCAGCAGCTTCAGCTCCTCCTGCCAGACAGTTTCCCACCTGCCCCTCCACCTGCCCTGCAGATTTCAGACTTGACTCTCCAACTGCAGCAATCACGTAAGCCAATTCCTTTCAATAAACCCCTTAAAATTTTGTTTAAAAAGTGGGTGTTTTAACATTGTGTAGACAAAACATATAGCTCCTCTACTTTTTTCATACTTGGAAAATTTCATTTTTGTGTCTAATAAATTTTAAAATACTGCTTTCAGCTCAGACTTTTCTGATTATGAAGTTCATCTCATATTTTAAATTTATCCTCCAAAGATTTGTAGTCTCCATGAATATCCATCAACTGAATAATAAATGAAAATATGTTCGGGATCCATAATAGTTCTCTACTACAGGGAAAATAAACAGCCAACCAAAATATAAACAACTTCATTATTTCCAATCAATTTTTTCCTGTAAGAGTGACGGCTGCCAAAGCACTTCTCTTCCTCTAGGAAATGCCCTTCTCAAAGAGCTACAACACAATAGAACAAGAAGGATGGGGGATAATTTAGAGGACCAAAAATGAGTTAAGGAGTAGCTGTGTGAAACTCCGTGTGACTGGTCTTACTCTGGAAACTGAATTATATTTACCTAAATCACAAAAGTTGTTTTTTGCACACATTGCTGGCAAAAGTTTGGAAATGCCAAATTATAGCAGCAAGGACTTATAGGCTGGAAATATGGTCAGATGTATTTGGTGAACATAAAGCCATTTGTCTCTGTGGAAGCAGAGGCTCTGGAGAGGACAAAAGGCTCTGGGCCCTGAGTGCTTTCTGGAATGGGGTCCTGGCTCTGTGTCAGAGCCTAGAAAGCCAGAAGCCGCTGTGCGGCAGGGTGGGAAAGGGCATCAAATGCACTCAGTCTGAGCTTCTTTCATTGCGTTGCTTCACCTTAGTGGGTGTTAAATCTTTGATCAAACCTAATGGAGGAATTTAAAAAAATCCTTATATATTTTAACAGAAGTTACAAAGGTTATATAGGACAGCCATGGTTATTCATTCATTACTAAATGAATGAATTCATTTACTGAATGAATGAGTTTTGGGGGACTTTACATGTTTACTGGGAGATAGAGAAAGCACCCCTGCATTGTTCACAAGCTGTTTGATTCTTCTTTTTCCTGTCCTTCCCCTTACCATTTTGAAAAAGAGGCCCTGTGACAGAAATTAGATAACATGAGCAATATCTAAGCATAGTGTATATATAGACAGTCTGAAAATGTCTGAAAATGGGGTAAATACAGGTAATCAAATTAAAACATGACTTATGTAAATATTCAGTAACAAATGAGCCTGCAGAAAACTTCTCTGTTCCCTTCTAAATATACCTTTTGCTTTAATGTCCTTTTTCCATTCCTCCCAGATTGCCTTTTGTCCCTGCCTTTACCTATTAATATTGCATGATTTTGTTAAGCACAAACCATGAGCCTTTAAGAAGCCAGACATGATCTCCACCTTCAGCCTCTGTACAACTTAATCGTTGGACCAGGCCTTTGGCACTTATTTTCCAATGGCTTGCATTGGAGTTAATATGACATAGGTCCTGATTTGCTGGGAAGTCCAGATTAACCTTTTTTCCTGTCATTTTGTTTCAGAACTTTTCTAAACAAAGTTTTATCACTAATGATGACTGTAAAATAAGACAGGATAGGTTCACTTAGCACTTCTTCCTTCTGCCAAGATCTCGTTCAGGAGTGTGTGAGATACACATGCACTGAACTGAGTTCTCACTTGAACACCTAGTTAAATATTTACAAAGACAACCAGCAGTAACCCATCTCTCTCTTCCTGACCTTTCTTAGATACATTGCCAACTACCATTTCTCTTTCAGGGTCAGCAGACAGGACACTCACTAATAAAAGCAAGTGCTTGGGAACATAAGCAGTGAGGGGCAGCTTGCTCATCCCAGCCTATGGTGCTGGAGGAGTGACCCACACTATCACTCCAGCTGGACACTGGTGCACCAGCCAGTCATGCCAGGGCCTCTTGGAACAAGGAGGAAGGACTTCGGGCCGCTCGGTATGAGAGTCAGGAGGGAATCGCAGGTTCGACCATGGAATAGGTTCAGAACATGGAGGCTGAGCAATCCTGTCACAGTGCATAGAACGAAGATTCCTGCTATGTTTTTGTTGCAATAGTTCTCTCATTATCATTTGGTGCAGACCAGCAATAATTTATTTTATTACTTGGCAACACTTTTTATTTTGCAAAAAAATTCAGTCATTAGCACAGCTTTATTATCATTATTGAGATAAAATTTGCATGATGTAAAATGTACCACTTCAACCAATTTGAAGTATCGAATTCAGTGGTTTTTAGTATATTCTCAGTGCTATTAACCCACAACTACTATCTAATTCTAGCTGATTTCTATCGTGCCAAAAGAAACCCCATACCTGTTAGCAGTTGCTCACAATCTCCTTGTCCTTCTGTTCTCAGGAAACTACCAACCTACTTTCTGTTTTCGGTGATTTGCCTGTTCTGTATGTTTTATATAAATGGAATCACAGAATATGTAGTCTTTTGTGTCTGGTTTCTCTCACTTAGCGTAAGGTTCATCCATGTTGTAACATGTATCAGTACTTTATTTCTTTTTATAGATGAATAATATTCCATTGTATAGATATAATACATCTTGTTTTTCCGTATATCAGTTAGTGAACATTTATGTTATTTCTATTATTTGGCTATTATGAATAATGCAGCTCTGAACATTTGTATACATGTATTTGTGTGAACATATGTTTTTCATTCTCTTGGATATAGACATAAGAATGAATTGCTAGATTTTTATGGTAACTTTTTGAGAACACTACCAAGCTAGTTTTCCAAAGTACCTACATCTTTTACATCTCCACCAGGAATGTATGAGAGTTCCCACTTTCCGTCCTTGCCAGGACTTGTTACTATTTACTGTTTAGATTATAGCTGACCTAGAGGTGTGAGGTAATATTTCATCTTGGTTTTGATTTGCACTTACCTAATGACTAGTGGTATTGAGCATCTTTTTATGTGCATATTGCCCATTTGAACCTCTTCTTTGGAGAAATGTGTACTCAAATCTCTTGTCCACTTTTAATTGGGTATTTTATCTCTATTGTTAAGTTGTAAGAGCTCCTCATATGTCTGGATATTAGGCCCTTGATAGATTTACAAATGTTTTCCTCCATTGTGTAGAATGTCTTTGTTCCCTCTTGATAGTGACCTTTGATGTGCAAATGCTTTTAGTTTTGTTGAAGTCCAGTTTATCTTTTATTTTGTTTATGATTTTGGTGACATATTTTAAAACACCATTGCCTAATCCAAGGCCATGAAGACTTACACCTATGTTTTCTGTTAAACATTTATAATTTTAACTCTTACCTTGAGATCTTCTGTCCATTTTGGGTTAACTTCATATATGCTGAAAGGTAAGCATTTATATTTATTCTTTTGCATGTGGATATCCATTTGTCTCAGTACCATTTGTTGAAAAGATTATCCTTTCCCCCATGAGTGATCTTGGCATCTTTTTTGAAAATCAGTTGACCATAGTCATAGTTTATTGCTGGATTGTCAATTCCGTTCCACTGATCTATCTGTATATCTTATACCAGTACTATACTGTTTTAATGACTGTAGCTTTGCATGAAGTTTTGAAATTAGGAAGTATGAGTCCTCCAGTTTTGTTCTTATTTTTCATGATTGTTTTGGCTATTTAAGCTCTCTAAAGAGTTTTAGCTTAGTGTTCAGCTAATGGTTGGATAAGGATTTTCTTTAATACCTAGAATCAAAAAAATTCCCAGCTTTGCAGAGGGGCTTTGTATGTTGGGACATGCCTTCAGTACTTAGCCAGGAAGTTTACCACCCTGCCTTCGCCTTCACTTCGTGCTTCTATACAACCTTAAGATCAGCCAAAGGTGGGGGTTTAGGGCCTTGTCAGGTCTTTTCTGAGCTTAAACACAGCTGAACCTGAGCATGATTCTGGGCATGCGTGTGACTTTCTAAATTCCCAGGGATCTGGAAGAGCTTTCTGAAGTCACTGTTTTCTAAAGCATCCTACTCTGCGACTTTTTCCCTAGGCTCTTTGTTTCATCTGCTGTTTGCTCCAACTGTTATTTATTGCATTGGGTAGCGAGGACTAAAACGTTTGCCTGTAAATGTTTTCTGACAAGAAGTCCTTGTCCCCATATAGCATTAGCACAAATAAGAGTTCCAGTCAGGTGAGATAAAGACAGGCCTTTTGAAAATTTCCTCTTGAAAGCCACCAGACAGATCAGCTGAGAACAGTTTGTAAATGACACCTGTTTTCTCTCTCCCCTACCCATACCAGGAACATGTGCTGTTATTTTCAAGGCTACTATTGAGCTGCAAAGTGGGGGGACTAAAGTAAGAGGCCAAAAAACCCACCGTTTTTACTGACATTTGGCCATTTTTCTTAAATAAGCACTCCTCGGATTGCTGCTAGTTTTGGGTTAGTTTTAAAAGTTCAAAAAAAAGTTGGTTCTTACTGTTTTGGTCAGGGTTTTTTTTATTGCTTTTGTGGAGGAGTTGGCTTCTGCAGTTTCTTATCCCCACCATTTTGTTTCAGCAATGAACTTTTTAAGAGCACACATGTTTAATGAAAAACTAAGAACTGAATTTTAATTTCTCAACAGAATCAATGGTAAATGTTTAATCTGAGCAATTTGATTTTTCAATTTTCCATTCACCATGGCAGTCAGTCAGTGCTGACATCTCTGACCACTCAAAAACAGGAGATAAAAATTTGCTGAACAACTATCAACATCTACTTGAAAAATTGGTAGTTATTCTAAGAATACTTACCGTATTTAAATGCAACTTAACATGTACAGCTGCAAAAAGTGTGTTTTCACATCACTCTGTAAACTATGACTTTTCTCCAGATAAAATGACTAGTTAATTTGTCATTTTAATCCCAAGTTCTCTTGTACATGTACAAAGAAATGAAATAACAACCAGCAATGCTATCTCCATTAGCAAAGGAAGAATTTGCAAGCAGATAAACTGATGCCTGTTTTATATATGTGACATCAGATGCTTCAGACCGATATCAATCGAGTTAATACTAACAATGATTCATTTTACAAAATCAAGTTAATGGAGTCAGAGTAAAGCTTTTGGGAGTTCACTGTGTTGAATTTGAAATCTTTGACATTATAGTGAATTTCAGTGTACGTACAGTTCAAAAGTTTAACATTGAAGATAAAATGATTTGTTTTTGTATTCATAACACAAATACAAATTGTAATAAGGCACAGAATCAGAGCAATAACAATGTTACTGAATTAGGAAAATATGGCGCAGCAATGTATTTGGAATTGGTTGTGTACATGCATAATTCATAATTGTGTGTTCAAACAAGCTGTAGCACCCTGCCAGTCAAAATAGAAGTTGTACTTGTTAAGGTTCACAAATATTTTCATATATGCATAGAGTAATTGAAGTACAAAATTCTAATGTTGAATTCAGAAAAATATTTCAGCCTGGCCAGATGTGTATTCTCTTTTCATGGTCCATCATTAATTGGAATTTAGAAAAATCTGAGCCTTTGAAGAACTACAAATCCACCTAACTGACCTGCAATGCTATGTTATTTTGTAAGAGGCCCCTTTAAATCTTGGTTGCATTTTTTTTTCAGGCAATAGCATTTCATAATAAAGAGAGACAACATATTGACAAATTTTATCCTGCAATACTAGTTGTCAAATAATATTACTTTGAATCAAGACAAAAGACAGTACTTGTAAAAATATTGGGCTCAAATATATATACACATTTCAATTTAAAAATGTAAAGTTGAGAATATCTTCCAGTCAATAGAATTTGCTCCAAGCTTCCCATGTACCCCGGCACCTGTACAGAGTGTAATTTCTTGTGTAAAATATTATGGCCTACAAAGAAAAGTCAATTGGAGGTGTCAACAGTTTCAAATCTAGTAATTACAAAATAAAATGTTAAGAATATCCTAGTAAATTTTATGAAATATTAAGAATAACTGAATAATTATAATTTTAAAAGTATATTGTTCATAAATACAACAGTGATGTGCTATTAGAAGAAATATATTTAAAATTTGATTAAAGTATATGAATTTACTCCAGGAATGATTATTCTATTTTGTAATGTTTAGATAATCAATCTAAGGAACTTTTGAAAATTTTACTTTAATCTACATGACTATGTAACTTTATTTGTAATTATATTAGTATAATTTTCTAGAAAGGTTTTATATCTAAATAGTTTGAATACAACTTTTTTTGTAGATCCACTAGTATCATGATGCCATTTGTTAGAAAAATGTTTGTAAAATTATATAATTGTAATTATTTTAAGTGCCCCTTTTATTCTCAGGGATGTCCAAGTTTGGATGCTAAATTACATAACCCTACTTATAATAATTAATCATGTACTTTGAATAACAATATCTAGGTTATCATGGTAAATTGACACATTGTTATCTTTTCTCTTATAAATCCTACCAAAACAACAAGGAAGTAAAAGGCTTTTTTAAAACCATAAAGCTGGAGTAGAAGCATGGAGACCGCAAAGAATGCACAATGGCGGCAAATTGCTATAGTACTTAAGGCAGATGGAGGTGGTAACTGGTTAAGCAGAGTCAGGAGGCTTCAGTCTAAGTGCCTACAAAGGGCAAGCTCATCGCCTGCCAAACCCAACAGCTTCAAGACTTGTAGAAAGATGCAGTGAGACGTGGGGCTGAAAACGAGGGGACAGTCTGAGAGTCTGTCTGAGAGCTTGGACTTCCAGTTGCCTTTCTTGACCAGGCTTCTGTAGAATGAAGCCCTACAGGCAATGGTTTGAATGACTGTCCTCTCAACTCTCCCAAGGATGGCACACAGTTGGTGCTATTCTCAAAGCATAGCAGAGAAATTTGGGTACCACTTACACTGGATGCCTTAGTGCATTAGAGCTTCTTTTGCAGCACCCAGCAAAGAAGGAACAGCTGGACTCTCCAGGGACATCTGTAACCCTCAGCCACTGCTGAAAACACTGATTTGAGAGAGCCTCTGGCCCTTTTCCCTGCCCACAAAACATTTATACCTTTGGAGGCAGAAGATTAGAAGATGATTCCTTGGAAAGATTGAAGAACTAAAAAAGGAAAAAGAAAAGAAAAAAGACCTACAAATATTGGCAGTGAAACCCTCTAGTCAACAAACCCTGCCCAGACCGAGGATTTTCAAATCAACATTGTAGTGTCTGTCTCTCACAAATAAAAAACTGTATTGGTCAGGGTTCTCCAGAGAAACAGAACCATAGGATGTGTATGTGTATTAATGCTAAAATTAATTACTGAAAAAGAACTGGCTCACACCATCATAGAGGTGGGCAAGTCTCAAGATCTGCAGGGTGAGTTGGTAAGCTGGGCATGAAGAAAAGGCAATGGTCTGGCTCCATTCTGAGTCTGAATGCCTGAGAACTGGGAGAACTAACGTTATAGTTCCCATCTGGAGGCCAGCAGGCTCAAGATTGGGGAAGAGTCAGTGTTTCAGTTTGAGTCCAAAGGCAGGAAAAATTCCCTCTTTCTTGGGGGAAGGACAGCCACTTTGTTACTATTCAGGCCTTCACCTGATGATGAAGGCCTATCCACTGTGGGGAGGGCAACCTGTTTTACTCAGGCTACTGATTCAAGTGTTTGTCTCATGTAGAAACACCCTCACAGAAACACCCAGAATAATGTTTGAACAAATGCCTGGGTACCTCATGGCTCAGTCAAGCTGACACATAAAATTAGCCATCATGACAGTTAACCAAGGATCACCAGAGGTTTGAAGAAAGCCCTGTGTGTGAAATACAAAGGCCATTATAAACAAATAAAGAAGAACCTTGAGGAAACAGATAATGGGAAATGACAAACTTTAACTGTTTTTAAAAAAGATTTTATTTATTTTTAGAGAGAGGGAAAAGTATGGAGAGAGAGAGGGAGAGAAACATAGACCAGTTGGTTGCCTCTTGCAGACCCTGATCTGGGACCGAACCCACAACCCAGCCATGCACCCTGACTGGGCATTGAACTGGAGACGTTTTGCTTTGCAGGATGATGCCCAAAGAACTGAGCCATACTGGTCAGGGCAGATGTTAACTCTTAGTTGGTACCTCAGAGAGGTGAGAGAAAATATTGCATTCATAAAACCAAAGGGGCCATAAATACAACAGAACTTGAGAAATAACAGCAGAAATAGTTTCAGAAGAACATTTGGAAGATGAAATTGATGAAATCTCCTAGGAAGTAGTAAAAAAAAAAATAAAGGAAAATAGAAGAAAAATAAGAAAGTTAGGGAATGAATTAAAGGATCTTACATCTAGCTAAGAAGAATTTTAGAAAGATAAGACAGACAAAATGGAAATTGTTATGCATATAATAATTTCCAGGGCTGAAGAACCTAACATATTCAGACATAGAGGGCCCATCAAATTCCTTGCCCAAAGTATAATATTTTAAAAAATTCACATTAATACACATTAAAGAGGGAAAAAAGTAGGTGTCAAATGACAAAACCAAAGCAAGTTAATGACGAGTTTGATGTCCTCAATTCAAGGGAAAGCAGCCTGTGCATCAGGCCAGTGCAGTGCCTCACCCGCAGCAGGGCGCTGTCCCCGAGGGATCTGGGGCAGGAGCGAGTTTTATGGAGAAGTGGTGGCGGGAAACATAGGGCAGGATTGGCCGGGAGGGTCAGGGTGTCCTTATAAGGCCAGCAGGTCCTATTTTCTTGGGTAAAGAAAGTTAACTAAAGCTGAGCTGAAGGATTGTGATTGCTGTTAAGTTTTTTTTTTTTTTTTTTTTTTTTTGACAGTGAGGCATTTCTATTAAGTGCAGGCTAAGTCAGGTTTAGATTTGTGACATGCGATGAGACCCTGTGGGTGGCCTCCATCTCTGAGTCCCAAAATATGAATTAAGTTTATCATAAGTCACATGCAAAAGATCGGGGATCCAATGACATCAGGCTTCTCAGCAGCATCCTGGAAAGCTTGAAGGCGATGGAGCAGGGCCTAGATGTGAGTGTTGAATAATTTTTAGGCATTTACATCTTATACACCTTTTCTTTAAAAAAAATATAAAAAAACAAGTAGAAAATGTTCTGTAGCGAAACAAGGGAGTAAATCGAGACAGGCAAGGACAAGAGTCCAGGAAACGGGTCCCAGGACAGCAGTGAAAGAGGAAGCCCAGGACAACATCACCACAGCCTCCATGTGAACCAGGTCCAACTGGGACAGAACAGTTGATGACAGGAGGGAGGCATCCCAGAGAGAAATGGGCCCAATAGGTGATGTGTAAGTCTGACTTAATGAAGAGGAGTACCGGGTCTGCGGAGCGTTAGAATTGTAGAAAGGATCGGTGAAAGGCGTGTCAAAAATAAAGAAATGGAAAGACAATGAGGTTAGTGAAAGAAAATCACGCATGTTACTTGGCTCAGTGATCGATGCGCAGTGTTTGTAAAACCATAATCGTGTAAACCTTATTATTAATTAAGCCAAAAATTGCAGTTTAACTATGTTGGGGGGATGACAGTAGAGAGGAACGAAGACATAAATGAATCTGTTTGTAAACACTTTCCTGGCTCCTGTGGTGCGTCCAGCTCCATGCGAGGCGGCAGATGGCAAGTGGTGAAGGCGTACCTGAAAGGCCTGTGCAGTCTGAAGGGAGAGATTGGGAGGTAATTTGTGTCAATAAGATGCTTCCAGCAAACTCCCTGAGGCCTTGCTTACAGGTGCCCCTGTTCCTTTCTGAAAGGCTTGATCCTTTAAATGGATGGCAATTTACACTTGAAAAAGGATTCTTAAATTTGTGATCTTTTCACTGCAGGGGTCTTTCTCAGTTGTGAGCTTTCTTCTTTAGCTATTTGTTTACACACCATTAAGTGTTGCATAAAGTGAGGTTTCACTGGAATTCTAAATTTCTTCTAATAAGCAGTCGTGTCTCCTTTAACAAAGGACAGACATTCTGAGAAATACGTTGTTAGGCAATTTCATCATTTCATGTGAACATCATAGAGTGTGTTTATGCAAACCTAGATGGTTCAGCCTACTACACCCCTAGGCCACATGGTACAGCCTATTGCTCCTAGGTTACAAGCCTGTACCAAATATTACTGTACTGAGAACTGTAGGCAATTATAACATAATGCTAAATATTTGTGTTTCCAAACATAGAAAAGATGTGATATAAAAGATAAAAAATGGTACACCTGTAGAAGGGCACTTACCATGACAGGAATATGCTCTGGATGAGCCAGTGAGTGAGTGGAGAGTGAATGTGAGAGCCTAGGACGTCACTGTACATGACTGTAGGCTTTATAAATACTGTCCCACAAGCCCTTCCCGCTGCTTCCTTCTGACAGGGTTAGGGATAGAGCATCAATGCTGTCAGTGCTGCTCCATGAACAGGGATGTGGGCTGGATTGATGGGAAATGTGGAGGAGAGACTGGCTGGGTAAGGTGTGGATCATCATGACAGTGGCTGTCACGAGGGGGTGAAAGATGGCCCAGGGACCAATAAGAATAAGAAATCACTATGGAGAGATAGACCCTGGCTGGGTAGCTCAGTTGGTGGAGCATCGTTCTGATATGCCAAGGGTGAGGATTCAATCCTGGTTGGGGCACATGTAAGAATCAACCAATGAATGCATGAATAAGTAGAACAACGAATCAGTGTTTCTCTCTCGCTCTCTCTTGCTCTCACTCTCGCTCTCACTCTCTCTCTCTCCCTTCCTCTCTTTTAACATCAATAAATAATTTAAAAAAACAAAAGAGGGGGTGCTAATGGATTGCCATGGCAATGTGGTTTTGGCTATTGTATGCTGGAGCAGTCAGATTAAGGACCTGTGTGGTATTCATTAAAAAAGAGGCTGTTTAACATAGAGAGGGTATAAAACAGAGGATACAATATTTTGACTTCGGAAATTTGTTTTTGCTTTCATTGGCCCTATCTGGCAAAAAGGCCTCTCTCTGGCATTGAATTGATGGAAGAAATAAAGCTTACTTATGCTCTACATCATTATAACTTGAAAATATTTCCAAAGTCCAGGGACAGGCTGGCTCCACATAACAGAGAAAGCTATTACTCAAGTAGTGACAGTGGCACTTAATACTTGTTAAGGTAGCTCCTGTGGAGCTGGGCCCTTGAACAGGATCATAGGTGCTCAACAAAGAAGGTATTTGTACTCTGAAGACCATCAGGCTAGGTCTGGGGGAGCTGTAGCACCCTCTTTCTATGTTTTGCTGGGGGGATAGGTAGGCTCCTCTATGCTGAAGCAGGTCAGCAGCTGACAGGGATGTAATCTGCGCTCTCAAAATTGAAGTGCTGTGAATGAGGGAATCTGTTGCTAAGACCAACAGGTATTGATCCTATCAGAAAAAAAAAATCCTCCTGAGCCAGAGACCATTCCATTTCTCACAGGAAACTCAGCTTCATTATAATCTAATAGGATTACGGTCATATGTGCGATCCATTGTTGACTGAACTGTCATCTGGCATATGACCGTACCATGTCTTTGGATCTTAAATATGCTCCCTGAATTGCTTCACTGTCTCTTCCCTACTCTAGACTTATTTTCTGGAAGAAGACCAAGCTTCACAGGCTTGCTGATTTCCTCGGGTCTCTCTGCATACCAGTGTTCCCTAAGACTCATTCCCGTGGAGCACCTATGCTAGCCTATCACTGAGGCATCTACAGTCCACTTGATTCAAAATCAGGATGTCTGCTCTGCTTGAACTCACCTGTGGAAGGAGGTCTGAGGAGCCCTGAAGGTGTATGACCTTCTCAACAAGAGACAGGACGTTTGCTGAAAGGAAAATGGATAGAATAAAAACATTTGGCCTCTCCTTTAAAGAAGGGAATCTAGAATAATGTTCTGTCCAATAGAACTTTCTGTGATGATGGAAATATTTTGTGTCAGCCGA
Source organism: Anoura caudifer (assembly GCA_004027475.1). Taxonomy (NCBI): domain Eukaryota; kingdom Metazoa; phylum Chordata; class Mammalia; order Chiroptera; family Phyllostomidae; genus Anoura; species Anoura caudifer. The sequence continues at coordinate 66,885 of PVKU01003881.1, read as the reverse complement.
TATTTTAGCTATGGCTACTGAGCACTTGAGACATGGAGCACTTGAGACATGGTTAGTGAGACCAAGGAACTGGAATTTTAATTTCATTTAATTTTAATTTATTAAATTTATATTTAAATAGCCTCATCTGGTCAGCGACTACCATATTGGACAATGCAGGTTTAGAAAGAAGCTGTGTTTCTTGTTCAATGATTTATGGATATAATTTTAAAGGATTTTCTGAATTGGTTATTTCCTTCCCTTTAGGGGCTAATAATAAGAGTCTGGAATTACAAGAGACAGATTAATTATTTGGGGGAGAATGATAAAGAGAGTAGAGATAGGCTTAGAGAATAAAATAACCTGGAGGTAGCAATGGCAGCAGCTAGAAATAAGGAAGGCAAAAGTACTAACTATCTTTGGAAGAAGAGAGGGCAGGAGGAAGGAAGGGAGCTTGGGAAACTCTTCGGGGATGAATGACTGAGCCTGGGAGCTGCGGGCTGTCCATTGCTAGGGGAGCCCAGTACTGGGAGATCACACTACCAATGGTATGAAGACAATTCTTTTATGCATTTGATCAAAAGTAACCACTCGTTTTAAGTAATATCTCCCCATTTAAACACTTAAATTACCGTAAGTAAATGCAAGGTGTTTCACCTTGCTTAGCGTAATCAAGGCTGCAATTCTTTTTGAAATTAATAGGTGAAGTCTGGTGAATGCATTTACTAATGAATGATTTGAACACCAAAGCATGTGCACACACACTGGCAATCTTCCCCTCTACTTCTTCAGTAAATTATCTAGATCCTTCCTTAATTTATTGACTGAAAAAATATGAGCAAAGATCCCAAGGAACCTGTCATTTCTCTAGAATGCATGATGTCCTTCCCTCAACTTGGCAGTAAGGGACTCTAATCTGCAATGTACAATTTGAACACATTTTATATACATACATAACACATGCACACACACACATGTTGCTCAGTTTTTTCACAAACCTTTCTCTCAGAAGAAACATCGTTTCCTTGGTTGAGATTTGGCCAAATGATTTTTGTCTTCAGAACAGTATCAATTAATATAAACTATCATAGATCTGTAAGTCCAGGACCTGAAAGATACTCTCTTTGGAAAGTAAAAATTAATAAAATAGTTAAACCATTCTAATTTGATTCACAACAGTATAACCAGGGCTCATTGCCTCAGAGACACCATTACGGTGTCACAGGGACTGTGCAAGAATTGATAAGAACTGCTCAGCCTGATGAAAAAACACAGATTCAATAGTGTTTATTTACAAAAAAAAAACCCCCAAAACACACAAATAGCTACAGCCATAATCAAAGTAATATACTTTATTATATTTAAGACTTTAAATTGGGTTCTGAAAAGTCAAAAGTCAAAACTTGCTCCACAAGTCTTTATTTAAACAGCTCAAGAGATTGGCAGGTTAGCCAATTTCTGCAGATCAGTGAGGGAGAAAACAAATAAAAGAGCACTATTCAGGAAAAGAAAAACTGACAGTTGGGATAAAACTGTCCTTCAGAAAGGCTAGAAATTTTAGCATCTTTTCTTCCTCAGCTCTTTCAGTTCTTATACTAGAAAATTACAAGCATCCAGGTACATGTACAGTCACATATGTTTGTCAGTGACATTTACTGGATCTGTCCTCTGTGCAGAGGTGGGAACTGACATGTTGGGAGAGATTCGAAAGAACTGCAGATCTTCCTCTCAAACTGCAAATGAAAAGAAGTGAAAAACATCTTCATAGAATAATATCACAAGAGCATATGAATTGAGTAAAATCTCTAGGTACATAATTAATGAGGGCTCAATGAGTAGAGGAATTAAGAGAACTGGGCCAAGTTAATCAGGAAACGTTCTTATTTTGAAGCCAGACTTGAAAGGTGAGTGAGAGTTGAATGGATCCGTGCGAGCTAATACATTCCTCATCGCTTGCCCATCCCGGCTTGAGGATAGGTGCAATTTGGGTCTCGTACTATAGCCAATGGTACTTGTATTGGGTAATGGCCTGACTGAAGGGTGATGGCATTGCTCTGCAGATGCTTCTGAAGCATCTGCAGTATAATGAGAAGAGGGGTGATATTCTATGATCCTTCCCATTGAAAGCCAAATTCCAAGCCAATTGCAGATCATATGAGTGTACTGATCCTTCTTAAGAAGAGGCAATTGAGGGCAGGAAAGCATTTCAAACGAATGAGTGCATTCTCAAACAAAAGAGTTGCTTAAGACCAAACTTGGAGGCACCAGAAAAGGAAGAAAGGCCCTTGGTGGGGGAGCACCCCTCCATGGACCACAGGCAGGGAGGGGTGAGGGAGGGACAGGAACCCAGGTGCTCCCTACAAGGTGGGATGGAATGAAATTGCCCACACCTCCTTCTACTCAGATAAGATGGTCACTGGTAAGGAGCAGGGATGGCGTGGGGATGCTGGGTGGTGAAAAGAGCCAGGAGTTCAGGCAAATATGATAGGCTACAGTGAGTGCTGTAACAGGGAGGTGTGAGAACATGATGGGGACCCAGTGACATGTTCCGCCCAGGGGGTATGTGAAGACTTCACAGACTTGGTGAGTGATATTTGACTTTTGAATTGGGCTCTGAAGACTGAGTAGTCATTTTAGAGGTAGGGAAAGCAAGGTGGGCATTTCAGGTGGTAGGGCCAGCTGGTAAGAAAATACAGAAGTGTGAAATGGGGGTTATGCCCACAAAGGCTAAATCTGTATGGTGCAGGAAAGGCTCCTTCCTTCTGGGTGGGGGAAGAGAAGGAAGGAGCTTTGGTTCCCAGACTTGTTAAAGCCAAGTGGTATAATGAATCCAGCTTCTACTTTGTGGGAAATCCCAGGGGCAGGAGAACATGTTGAATGAGCCATCTATGTGCCATCAACAGAATCCAGACTGTGTCAAACTACTGGTCCTTCAACAAATCCACTGCAAGGAAAAGAAAAGAATTTGGGGATTTTTGCAGGTTTAAAAAGACATAAAATACATATTTTTCAAATAGGCAAGACCAATCCGTAATTTTTATTGGTGAAATATTGGGTAAAAAGCTATAAAGGAGCACAAAAAAGATTTCTATGAAAATCAGAATGGTAATTACTTTGGGAAAAAGGGAAGGCCTGTGTCCGGGGCACATGAAGGGGCTTCTGGAGGAGCTGGCAAAATCCTGTTTATTGACCCGAACGATAGTTAGAAGGGGGTTTGCCTTGACCATTCATTAAGCTCTGCATTTGTTTCATGAGGTTTTCTGTATTTTTGCATAAAAATTGTAAAATCTGAGTGATTGTTATGAGAACATTTGCCTTGATTATTCATTAAGCTTTACATTTATTCATGAGATGTTCTTTAGTTCTGTATGAAAAGTTTTACAAATAAGATATCTATTGACACTTTTCTAAATGAGAACTGATTTCATGCAGACATGGGCATTACATATAGAAGTGATCTTGCGGGACCCAGCTCTAGCACCATCTTTTTTAAAAACTGAATTTATGAGGGTGACATTGGTTCACAAAATCATACAGATTTCAAGTGTACAACTCAACAAAACATCATCTGCACACTGCATCTCATGCCTATCAGCCCAAGCAAAGACTTTCTCCATCCCATTTTCCCACCATTTGCCCACCTCCCCCACCCCCTCCCTGTTTCCCCTCTGGCTATCACCATACTGTTGTCTTGGTCTATGTGTTTTATAATATTTGTTTTTTTTGCTTATGCCCTTCACCTTCTTTCATCCGGTCTTTCAACCCTTCTCCCCTCTGACAACCGTCAGTCTGTTCCATCTATCCATGCCTTTGTCTTTTCTCTGACTGGCTTATTTCACTTACCATATTATTCTCCAGGTCCGTCCATGCAGTCACAAAAGGTAAGTTTTTTTTTTTTTTTTTCCCATGGCCAAGTAGTATTCTATTGTGTAAATGTACCACAGCATTTTTATCCACTCCTCAATGGATGGGCACTTGGGCTGTTTCCAGATCTTGGAGATTGTAAATAACGTTGCCAGCACCATCTTAACTGAGCCACAGTGACAATGACAGGAAAGACCAAACACACTAAGGCAGAGATCAGCTCTGCTGCATCCTGGCTGCTCAGAGCTCTGCCGAGTGAACCATCTAGTTTCCTCACTCGCCTTTTCAAAAGCAGCAACTTGTATTAAAAAAAAAACAAATGAATGACAAACAATACCTCAAGTTTCCCTGGCCAGAAAGCTTCAGATCTTTACACCCTTGTTTGGTTGAGTAACTTAATTTTAGGTAATTTGGCTTAAAGCATATTCGTTAACTCCAGTTTGCCTGAGAAGAGGAACAAGGGTCTAGGGCAGAAAACAAAGCCAGCAGATGCATGAAGACCCTATGCCTTTCTCTCTCAGTAGTAATCTCTGTATCACGCAGGCCTGGTGTTGACTTTCTGATCACATCTCCCAGTTCCGCAGACAGTCACGCATGTTTGTTCTGTAGTAAGGAGTTATGGATCTCAAACTGTGGAGTCCAGCTCTGAATGTTCATGAGAACAGTCAGACATTGAGCAGGAATAATAATAAAGCAATAAGTAATGTGGTTAAACAAATATGTTCCCAATTCCCTTTGTCCTCTTCAAACATCTAATGCATACGTCTCTGTCCTTATTAGCCAAGCACTTTGCTTCTCTCTCTGCCCTTCCCTGGGCACTGATGGAAAGAAGCAGCATGTCTTGAAGAGTGCTTTCCCATAAAGAAGGCTGTCAGACTCTCTTAAATATAAACAAGTAAAAGTAACTAAGAAATATTTATGTGCATGTGATGCTTTTGATGCTGGTCCCGGTGGTAATTCTGGCTTGCTCATTTTAATGAGTAAGGTTTGGACCTTGCTGTCCTTGTATGTACAATATATTAACTCCTCACACAAAGGCAGGAGGATATGGTGTGAATAACAAATCGAGGATCAGATGCTTCCGGTCAACAAAACCTTCACAAAGAACACTGTTCAATGTCATAGCCAAGGTCAATTGAAGCTGTAATACCACTTGGCAGAGAGAGAAGAGAAAGAGCCTTCAAAGTTCAAAGGGGATTAGCCATTGAGAGTTAACTGGCATGTGTTAACTATTTTTATAAAAGAAAGCTCAGTTGGAATGGTTCTCATGCTGAATCCTTGCATGGAAATTGTTGGAGAGTAAAATCTCAGCTTTCTAGTACCCTTTTGGAATGAATGAGCCATTCCAAATAGTCAAGCATTCTGTATAGCCAGAAATTCATCTAGTTAAACACAAAATATTTTAAAAACCATGTTGAGTGAAAAACTTTCTGGAAAATGTTTTACACAATCTCCTGAATGTCCAGTAGAAAGGTTACAGACTTTGGGGGACAAGAGAGCTGGAATAACCACAGCTCCGTTTACTAATTGAGTACCCTTGCTTATTGTCCTTGTAGAACCTCAGTTTCTTAACCTGTAAAATGGGCATGATTGTGCTATACAGCAAATATCGGTTAATTGTACCAAATAGAAAGTACTCACAGTTGCCTCCTCTTAGGCCACTAGCCTGTTCCAATCTTCCATATGTCAGACATGGTCTGAGAAAACCCCAATACCTAGAAGGTTCACAGAAAGGCTGTAGAAGGATACACTTGACTAAGTTGGAGGATCCCTGGTTTGAGAGGTCCTAGAGGGAACCAGGGGGTTGAGGGTGGGCTGGCTCTGAGGGCTGAGTAGGCAGCACTGCATGATGTGGTTGAAAAGATTCTCCTGGCCCCACTCTTTCCCATCTACCTAATAATCAGGATGCTTCTTTCAAGGTCAGACATTAATTCTTTAGAAATTTCTTTTTAAGCAGGATCTTGGAGGATGTGGCAGATGCCACACAGATTCCCCTTTGAGGAAGGTCTCACTGCCCAGTTTCAAGGAGTGTAATTTGTTGCAGGCTTTATTTCTTCCCGCTACCAGGGAGCCCTGAGTCGGGGAGGATCCCCCCTCCATTCTTATCTTGCTTGCAAGAGAAGAATTCTGGTGAGAGACAAACATATATAGTAGAAATGAAATAGCAAGTTTATTTATGAAACACAAGCACAAAACCACAGGCAGGCACCCAGCTAGTCTGAATGCCCCACTTATAGAGGAAATAAAGTTGTTAGTAAGTTTGTTCTATACACATCAGCACCTGGCTCAGCTAATCTGAGTGCCTCATGTATATAGGAAATGAAGGTGCAAGTTTGTCTATATGCCTGAGCAAAGAGCTGCATGCAGGCACTCAGCTAATCTCAGTGTGCCAATATTGGGGTTCAGGAGTTATATTCTTTAGCTAGCTTCTAGGTTCCCTCTCCTCCTTTCCCTTCCAGACCTTGGGATTAATACACAGTTTCAAAGGGTTTTTTTTGCCCAGCTAGTGGAGACGATACATCCAGAATTTCAAGGGCTCCCCTCCTCCTGTATTATCATAGTTTTGCCTGTGATGTTTGGAGCACCTGGCAATCATTTAGGACTGAGCTCAGGACTGCTGAATGAACAGGTGAGACATGTCTCCCTTTTGTTTCTAGCCTCCTGTTCTGAGTTCTTTATTAGAGTGCACTGGGCAGGGGGCCCTGCTTTATTTCCCCTCCAGCTTCTCATTCCCGGCTGCTTCCTAACATCCCTTGGGGTTGGCCTCAGCTTTTGAGCCAAGATCATAATCTTCTTGGGCCCATGCCTGAGCAAGTGGATGGTAGTTGAGGGCATTCTCTTTTCTGGGTGGCCCCCTGCCAGTGACTGAGGGAGAGGATGGAGCCAGGGCCTAGGGATTTCTGCCCACCATTGTAGTTTTCTAAAAGTAACTTCCTGTTGGGATGGCAGAGAGCCTGTCATGTCGGCATCACAGCCTGAGAGCTCTCTTTGCCCAATCCTGTTTCTTCCCTTTCTCTCTCATAGGTATTACTCTCCAGTAAACCTCTTATACTCCTCTTTCTCAACATCTGTCTCCACCTTCCTACAGAGGGAGGAAGTCACATAGCTAGGGAAGGGAGTGACTAGCATAGCATAGACTAGTGAGTCAGTGACCAAGTGCTGTGATCTGAATGTCTGTGTCCCCCCAGAATTCATTTATTGAAATCCTCACCCCCAATGTGATGGATGGTATTAGGGGATGAGGGCTTTGGGGATCTTTGCCCTTATGAATAACATTAACCCCCTATTAAAGAAGCCCAAGAGAGCTACCTTGAACCTTTTACTATGTGAGGATACTATGAGAAGTTAACAGTCTGCAACCCGGAAGATGGTCTTCAGCCTTTGGAAATGGCCTGTCAACCATGTGGTCCTGCCCTTCTCACCATGGGGGTGGGGGTAGGAAGGAAGTGGCAGGACTCGTGTTAGTTACTGAGATTTCTCAGAATCCCTGGGTTTAGTGAATTCTCTGGGAGAACATGTAACTCATTGGAGGGTGGTGGGCTTTTTTAGGGATTTACATGGATGCTGGGGGAGAGGTTTCCCTTTCTTCTTACTGAGATTGGAAGCCAAAAGTTGGTATAAATCTGAAGCTACTGGGGTGGGGGCAGCATGTTTCCTACCATTTGGAGAGAGCCTGTCTGAGGATAAAGACATTGTGATGATATAATTTGAGGATACTTTAGATATGTATGAAACTGTATTTTTTATTTACTTAAAGTATGTAAGGGAGATGTAAGGGCAAGTCTTGTTTCCTTGAGCTGTTTTGATTTGGGTTCCTGCTATTTACTATCTATGTGTAATTTGACTAATACAACACAGCTTACCCAAATTTATCCTAGTGCTAAAACTGATACTGACTCTGAAAAGTACTCAACTGCTAATCAAAAGCTAATGTGATTCTTTTGAAAAATAAAACATCTGTTTCTAATAGGGCTGGCCTAATACCACTTACTCAACATTTCTTAACAAGAGATTAATTATAATCTTGCATGTGAACAAAAAAATAGCAGCTTTTCTTAGATTTGTCAAATTCCATAATACTCATTCTGACATAGAGTTAGCCTATTTTGTCTGGAAAATATCTAAATTTTGTAAAAAGTTGTACATGAAAGAAAAATAATTAAAATATAACCATTGGGTAACAACACTAACTGGCTTTCTCAGGGTCAGAGTAAAACTGAAAATGCAGGTGTTAGATCATAACCCGCTCTCTGAAATGATGTACTTTTTTTTTGCTAAGGTAAAAGAATGTCACCATTTGAAATTGCTCATTAAAGATAGATCTTTAACGTGGAAAAATCATCCCAGGAGTTAGCCCACCTAGGCAATGGTTTGTTGGTATACTACTGCTGAGTGTAGGATGTTTTACGATGTTCAGAAAGGGGTTTTAGGTGATTCACTTAAAAGGAGGCCATCAACTTAAGCACAACAGCTGTGGTCTACAGATACTCTTTAATCTTGGAAACGGGGAGCTGTAAGTCTTAATGATTCACTACAAAATATTGAAAAAGGAAGGTTTTTGAGTAGTAATCCAGACATGTACACGGGATAAAGATGCTGTCTAAGGTTGGAATCCCAGACTCCAATAAGTGGCCTAACACACTCTCCCGACTTCTGTAGGCTCCAGTGAGCTGCTGCTTCATGTTTCATTGGCTTGGTGAGACAACTGCATTAGCTGGTGGTTAAGGTAGTTGCACTATCCCTGAAGGGCCGCTTCTTGCTCTCTGGTTGTAAGATAGCATGTCTGTAAGGGTCCTTGAAAGGATCTTCTAGCAATACTTGTTTGAAAGATTGTGCTTCCTATTTTAAACAGGCACTCCCTCCCCTCTAATCCTACTACCAAGGTTTGATTCGAGAGATGCAGTCAGTTCTTGAGCTCATTTGTAAAGCCTCATTTTTCTCTGACTGCTAACTCACCTCCTTAAACTCTCCTTAAACCTCCTTAAACCCTCCTTAAACCCTCCTTAAACTCCACCCCTCCCACTCTCCATGACATCACAGCGTTCAACAGCTCAGTTAACATATTAACAAATCATTACTGTACATTTACATGTACCCGACACTGTTTTGGATACTGAGGATATAATGATGACAGGATAGACAAGTATCTGCCTTTTTAGAGTTCATATTCTCTGGATAACCTGCAAGCAAATACAGAATGACAGGTAGTAATGCTCTCAACTAATTGCCTCCCCCCATTCTGTAAATAAACATCTTTATATTCACTTACATCCTTCCCCACTTTGTAGTGGAGAAGCTGTCCCTCCATGTTTCCAAGGCTAACCTTGCTACCTGAGATATTTCCTATTATTTCCTGACTCCTCATGGGATTTTCTCCCTTAATCTTTTCTCCCTTAATCTCCCTAATCCTCACTCATGAATCTTTGCTTTTTCCATTTTATTAGGTAGTTTCCCTTAGCATACAAATATAATCCAATTACAAGCGAAGGCCTCATACAGCTCAGTCTTTGGGTGGTGGTAGACTAAACAAAACAGACACGGCAATACAGGCAGAGATTGCATGACAGCAAATACACCTTTACCAATCACTGTATGCCAATGCATTTTATTTGTCCCTGCGCATTATTAATCAGTTTCCTAGCACCCTTCTTGAACTGAAGAAAATTAAATTCTTGACAAACAGTGATCCCGTGAAGAGACTACTAACTGGTAAAGTCTTTCTGAAATAATTAGCTCTTTCCAGTTGTCTTGGTTTAGGTCGCTGTTATAAAATACCAGATTGGTGGCTTAAACAAGAGACCATTTTTTTTCACAGTTCTGGAGGGTAGGAAGTCCAAGACTGAGGTATTACTTTTTACTGGTTTGGAAAGTTAAACATTGTATTTTATTTTTATCTTTAATTTTTATTTATTTACTTTTTAATTTTAGACATGCACAACTTTACAAAATCTAAATCGTTGTTGCCTTGTACTCTCATCTTATTTTTAAGACCATCGACATCAGTTATTATTATTGAAACATTTAATTTATCCACAGATAATGTCTCTTTGCTCAGCATTATACTCAATTCTTTCCTTTGGGACGTGTTTCTTTCTTTTTGAAGCATGTCTTCCACTACACCTTTCGATGAGGGTATATGAGTTATAAACAGTTTCAGTATTTGTTTCAAAATGTCTTTATTTTAGCCTCACCCTTTAATGATAATTTTTCAGAGTATAGAATTGTGGGTTGCCTGTGATTTTCCCTCAGTCCTGTGAAGATTTGATTGTGTCATTTTTTTGTGTGTGTGTTCTATTTGTTGCCAATGAGAAATGTGTTATTATAGCAGGGGTCCCCAACCTGCAGGCTACAGACTGGTACCGATCTGGGCCTGTTAGGAACTGGGCCACACAGCAGGAGGTGAGCTTGAATGTAATGAGCTTGAATCATCCTGAAACCGTCTGCCACCCCCAGCTGTGCAAAAATTGTCTTCCACAAAACCAGTCCCTGGTGCCAAAACCGTTGGGGACTGCTGTTTTATAGGTATCCTGTTCTCTCTGGTTTTTATAAATTTTTTCTCTTGATCCAGGCATTCTGAAGTTTCATTAAAATGTGACTTAGTGTGCTGTATTTATATTTATCTTGCCTGAGATTTAGTATGCTTCTTCAACTTAAAGATTAAGCATTTAAAAATTCAGGAAAATTCTCTTCTTCTTCTTTTTTTTTCCTTCAAATTTTGGCTTTTATCCATTATCTCTGGACCAGGACTCAGTAAACTATAACCCATTGGTCAAATCTGACCACTGTCTGTTTTTGCAAATAAAGTTTTATTGGAACACAGCCATGTCCATTTGTTTATGTATATGTCTATGGCCGCATCTGCATTACGACTGCAGAGCTGTGTCCTTGTGACAGATTATATGTCCCACAAAGCCTAAAACAAATAGATTTACTATTTGTTTCTTTACAGGTTAAATATGCCAATCTCTCTCCTAGACTTTCATTCTGGAACTTATGTTAAATCTAAGTGGACTTTTCATTCTATACCTTGTGTCTATTAATCTCTAGGTCTAGTTTTATATAATTTTATTTCTCAGTGCTTCATTCTTGGTATTTTTTTAAGTTGAGCATTGTTTCTGTTATATTTTGTGTAGCATTTCTATACAGATTTATCAGAAGTGAGGGCTCGTTAACTCAGTTTGCCATGTTTTCAGAACTGGAGGTCTGGTCTGTCTATTCCTTTAATACATCATTCTAATCAAAACACTTTTGGCAGCTATTAACAAGTGATCTGATCATCAGTTAGTTGGGGTTCTCCTGATAAACAGAACCAATAGGATAGATGTGTTTATTTGAAGAAAGTGGCTCCCACAATTATGGAGAGTGATAAATCCAAAATCTACTGGGTAGAGTGTGGATGCCCAGGGAAGAGGTAATGCTGCGGTTCGAGCACACAGGCAGTCTGCTGCAGTATTCTCTCTTGCTCAAGGGACACCGCCCATTTACTCTATCCAGGCATTTAACCAGTGTGTTAAGGCCCACCCACCCACATCATGGTGGGCAATTTGCTTTACTCGAGGTCCACTAATCTGAATGTTAATATCATCCCAAAACACCCTCACAGAACATATAGAATAATGTCTGATGAGATATCTGGGTGCTGTGGTTCATAAACTTAAACAAGTTGCCACATAAACCTAACCATCACAAGTTCTCCCCTTGTCAACTTGACACCCATATGCACCTTCTTAAACCATACCCAATTTTTAAATAAAGATAATAAGGTCTTACATGTAACATGATACAATTATCCTGTAGACAACCAAAAGGCACTAAGCCTTTCCCCAGAAAAGGATATAAAGTCCTTGGTGATGTTTATTCTCCTTGTTATCCTGTAACTGAAATACTATAATGTAAATTTACAAATACTTAAAAACTATGATATAATGTCAATACATTATATGCTGTGTGATTAGGAAATAAGAGAGGGAAGAAAACAAAGGTACTTGCTGTACACACACACAAATATATTCATAACGGAGTAAAAAAGAAACACTCATGACAGTTACAGTTCTTGTTTTTGTAATGTGGTTGTAGCTAGTATTTATGACTATGGCCTGCCACTGTCCCTTCCATGTTCCTTTGTCTCTCCACAAGCATGTTATCTGGTCATTGTTCTTATCTTGGTGGGATGACCCAAACCTTCTTTCCTGAGGATCTGGGCCATTAGCAGTCCCTTCTTGAACTGGGTTGTAGTAGTTTTTCACTGATTTGAGTCATAGGACCTGGTAATACTAAGGGCTATCCTAAGCAATCTTCTGTGTTCCAGACACTCTTCCTTACCTCCACTGTGGTGTAGCAGTCCAATTTCTCCTTGGTGGTCAGGATCAATCACCCCAGCACGGTGACCCCTTTTCACCTGTTGATTTAGAGGCATAAGGAGCCCAGAGTGACTACATGGCAGTCTTCACTTCTCGTTCAATGGAACCGTTGTTGTGTATCCTGGTAGAAGGATTCCTCACTTTGGAACTAAGACAGCTAGACCACCAGAGGATAAGGTCACAGAGAGAGGAAACAAAACTTTTGCTAGTTAGTCACTAGGGGTAGTAGTGGTGAGTGGTGCCACTCCCGTTCCCACCCCTTGATTCCTGGACCCCTGAACCCTGGCTGCAGGAGAAAAGGAACCATATATCAGACACTGATTCAGAGCTTATACCATCTCATGGAGAGCTGTGCCCCAGCCCCACAAAGCATTGCCACGTAGCTGGTGCTGCCACTGAGTCTTCCAAAGGCCATTCCACCGTTCTCTCAAGCCAGCTGCTTCAGCATGATGGGGAACATGGCAGACCGGTAAATTCCATGAGTGCGGGCTCATTGCCACACTTCATTTGCTGTGAAGTGATTTTCTTGATCAGAAGCAAGGCTGTGTAGACCGCTATAAGCATGGATGAGGCATTCTCCAAGTGCCCGGATGATAGTTTTGGCAGAAGGGCTGCTTACAGGGAAAGCAAATCTGTACCCAGGGTGCCTCTATTTTTTTTTTTCCTAGCACATAATGTACTAAGTCAGTTCTCCTTTCTAAAACTGTATGTAATCATAAACACAGCTGATTAGCTTGTTGCAGTTACCAGAAATAAACTGAAACTGTGGAAAGCCCATGAAAGAATTAACAGTGTTTAAAAACCAGGAAAAAGGCAATAAATAGCACCATTGAATTCACAAAAGTATTGAAGCATTCATATTCCAGAAATCAACCTGAACACAGAAATGATTGAGTTAAACTTCTTAAATATATACTCATTTCCCCTTGTATGAAGCACAATTGTCTTCTAAAAGGAAATACAAATGACCCATATTTTAAACGAAAACACACATTGCTTTTAGTGAAAAAGAAAGTCATTTACAGCGGCTAATTAAAACTCCACTTAAGCAATTACAATGGGTAACAGGATCAGAAAATCACTGGCAGAGTAGAAACTTGTCATGGAAACTTCCATATGATCTTATAGACTAGAAGGAGACTGGTCAGGCTCCACAGGCATCAGATAACTAAAGTTGCTAAACCCCATTAAGTCCTCAAATTTCAGTGTCCTAGTTTTTTTCTGAGAAGAACTAGAGCAAAAAAAGAAAAAGCTGTGGTACGGCAAATATACCATGACCTATGGCAAGAATTGGTCTGAAACTTTAGGTATAAAAACTTAGTATTGGTTCTATATTTATAAGCCATTTAGGTCAAGTGCTTACAGAATACTTATACATGTTAGTGCTTTGCTGGCTACTCTGGGGAAGAACAAACGAGGTATTAAATATTATACTATGTGATGCTTCAGCCTACTTGAAAAGACGTAGGCCTATGACAATTGAAGCCCAAGACAGTGTGCATTACAGGGCTAAATCATGCAGTACCAGCTGTTAAGGAGTAAGTGCTTTCTGCATGACAGAGTATGGATTATGTGTGAGAGGCAGTGAGTGACTGCAGCAGATACTGGGGAACTGTGAGATGCTGACCAACCCCACCTTTCAGTTGTTATTGACACGAGAAATGTTATGTGTATTTGGTTCTTGTGTAGATAGAGAATTTATTATAATTTAAACCACCCAGTCATTTGTGTTGCCTGGAGTAAGAACTCCCATGGAGGCCTAGTACTCCTACCCTGCTTCAGTTACTAATTGCATGCCTCGGAGGGCTCTTAGTCTTTCTCTGGCTATAAGTACATGCCTTAAAGGCCAGGACCAGGCAGCCTAGAGCAGGGGGTATAAAGTGCGAAAGGACAGTGTGGCAAACAGCCCCTGCCTGGGAGCAGCGTGCATCTTGGTGTGCCCTCTTTGCCAGGGCTATTCTTCCCACCTCTGGCCCTCAGATGTCCCTGTGCCTAGACTTTTCAGCTGTACTTGACCATTTCTGTATTTACTGGTCTATGAAAGCTACTTGTTGGACTGCTGAGGTTGACCTTCTGCTTCCAGTTCTGTCTACTTCTCTTGATGGACTTTGTGGGTTTTCTGAGCTGAGGTACCAAGAGATCTTTTCTGTTGGTGGGGCTCATAGTCCTGAACACCATTGACCTCAGAATCTGCTACGGCCTGGATTATTTCACTATGATGAACTCACACAGGAAGATAACCCTTTAAGGAATTGCCCTTAGGCGCACAGTGTTGGCATTCTGCTCTGCTCAGCCTTTAAATGAGGCTATTCCTCAGGGCCTTGTCCTCAACCCACCTCTTTTTTCACTCCCATCTGTTCTTCTTGGACAACCTTTGGAAGGTGTTCCTTGGAAAGTGGGTACTGTGGCTACTATCTTCAGAATAAATCCTCTACTGTCCTTTTCTCTTTGAGTCGTTCATTCCTAATTCAAAGTCTCAGATGGGTACATTTGACTGGTCAAATCTAGATCATGGGTATATATCCTTGCTATAAGGGAGCCAGGAAAGCAAAAATGTGGCCTTTTAAGATTTTGTATTGGGAAGTGGGCTGTCTCTCATCAGGACTCATTCAGTATGAAATTTCCCATCTACACAAAGCAGGACAGATGGGCAATGGGAATAAATTGAGAAGAAAGGAAGATAAAGGAAAGGTGAAACAAATGCCCACCCCAGAGACGTAGATGTATCCAATTGGTGACTGTATTTCATTGGACCACCTACAAACACCTCGAATTCTGCCTGTCCAAAAGTGAAATCTCCATCATTTACTCCAAATTGTACCTCCTACTCTCTTTCTTGGTATCTGATAGAACTTATTCATCTAGCCACTTAAGCTCCTAAATTCAGGGTTATTCTCCCTCCCTTTTTAAAGCCACTGGTCAACAAATCATCTGGATAATACATTATAAATATTTCTTAAATAGATCTCTTTTATCCCCCCTGAAAGCCCACTGTGTGTACATCAAATCCAAAATTCATCAGTTCTAGCTGGGAGTACACAGGCGCTAGACTCTAACATGGCCCTTGTCGCCGTTGCCATCCCATTTGTCATGGGGGTATTTGACTTTCTGCCCCTCTTCATCCTCTAGTTCTACTTTCTTCTGCTCTGTTGATGACATCCCTCCAGTTATGTAAGCATAGAACAGTGAGAGAACCATCTCTAAGTAACGAAATTAAGTCGTATCACTCAGGGGACCTCCACCTGTCTTTTCTCCCTTTGAGATCAGAATTGCAAAGGAGTCACAGTGCTGCCCTGTAAAACTGACCCCCAGGAAAGAGTAAACTTAAAGGAAAGGATGAGAGGCCAAGTACATCAAACTTCTTACCAGTTCATCCTGACTCTTCTAGACCTTGACTATGGCATGGTGCTTATTCTTATTGTTGAGATAGAGATGTAATAGCTTCCTAGAAGGTACCCAGTAGGCCATTCATCTTAGTATATATCTTTTTATGTTTCCAGCTCATTGAACCTGGCATGGACCTGAGCCTCACTTCAGCTTGGAGAATTTGAGAGAAATGACCTGAGACTAGTCTTGGGACTAAGTCCTCAGAGGACTTGGCAGCTTCCACCTCTGTGCTTTGGGAAACCCTAAGCTTCCATATTAGAATTGTGGATATGAAACCGGAAAAGCCTGCATCTGTGCTGCCAGTCACTACCAGAACCAATATGCAGAGATAGGGATTCAATCTTTATGGGCACTTTATTCAGATGGCTGGTGATCTGAGAAGACAGAGGGTTATATACCCTAACAGACAGTCTTAAATTCCATTTTAAACTGACCATTTTTATAAGGAGAAGAAAAATGCAGGTAAGAAGTATGGAATTCAGGGGAGAAGTTAGTCAGATAAAAGCTGCAACACCCTTTCATCTGTGTCCTGGGCGATGGTCTTTTTCTGTGTTTTGGGCAGTGGGTGTCTTACCCTGGAGCACAATGGCTCAGATACCATCTTGATTGCCTGCAGTCCTCCTGGGGCACAAAGGTGGAGCTGCTTATGGTCTCTGGGAGTCAGGGTGGGTCCTACCTTCATTTCCTGAAACAATAGCTTCTTACATACATTGATTACTAAGCTTGTTAACTATTACCTGAAACTAAAATGTTTCTAGTATTTGAGTCCCCCATCAGCTACTCTGCTTGAGAGACCACGTGGAGAGACCTCATTGAGACGCTATGGGAAAAGGGAGAGGCTTTTGACATTGCAGAGGGAGACAGAGCACCCAACTGTCCCAGTGTTCCAGCTCTACCCAATCTTCTAGCTGTCTCAAAAAAGGCACCAGTCATATGAGAGAGCCAGTTTGGATGCTCCAGTTGAATCACCCCCAGATGAGTGCAGCCCCAGCTTGATGTCACATAGAGCAGAACTGCCCAGATGAACCCAGTCATGAGGGTGATAACATGGTTGCTCTTTGAAGTCACTGTTTGGATGTGGTTTCTTACACAGTGGTAGAGAACTGAAACAGGGGTCATTGATTGTGTGTGTGGTCTTGTTTAATTATTCATTTAAGTGAATTCCACTTCCAGGCATTTGGTATGTTTTCCTGTGGGTTAATATTAGCTATTGAATGCAGAACCCCTCTAGTTCACAATCAGTATAAGGCTTTGATTTTTTCCTTTAAGATGGACTCATCTGATGGCCCTTGTCAATATTTGAAGCACAGACGAGCACACACATAACAAAACCATAAGCTTCAGGCTATGAATTGAACTGGCTAGATTCCTCCTGATCTTTTCTCCATCAGACTCAGCATAGCACAGTTACCTCGGCCCATGAAGGTAGTGGCTTGAGGCCCTGAACTACATCGATCCGAAATTCCTTTGGCAAGAAATATGGACAATGATTGGTAGGAGGAATGAAGTTTATGAAGTTTTTTAATTTGGAGAAACTTTATGAAATAAGAAAGTAGTAACAGAAACCCACAAAATCAGATAATGTCTGTCATGTTTGCAGACGCTGTCATGTGCCCCCCTGGCTGCAAGGAATAAACCCTGTTTTATGTTGACATTGTATTCCCTCTTACATAGAATAGAATTGCCACTGGGAAGCAGCTGCCAGGCCAGGGACCATATTTCCCAGCTCCCTCTGCCTCTAGAAGTGGCCATGTGAGTAGTTCTTACTAGTCACTATGGCAGTCTTACCAATATCAATTGGTAACATTGATATTCCAATCTTACCAATGGAATCTCAGCAGAAGTGATATCTGATGAGTCAAGGCTTTTCAGAAGTGATTATATCTCTTCCATGTTCTCTTTCCCCTTGTGCTGGATATAATGATTTCAAGGCCCTAGGGGATGGCAGAACTCCCAGATGGAAGGAACCTTGCTGTCTGAGTCACAGCTAGGAGAGTCATTGGACAACTAGGACATGCACTGTGAAAAGTTACATAGGACAAATACATTTCTGTTGTGTTTGAGCTTTTAAAAACTTGAGGTTTATTTGTTATGGCAGTTAGCATTCCCCTACTGAATATAGTTGTTTATTCATTTGAAAATTCATGAATTCTTTTTCATTGATGAGATCGCCTCTAGTTTTGAAATTGTGGAGATGTCAATTCATTTTCTTAGCCTCTGTTGTCACACATGTAAAATGGGACTAACACTCTGATGTCATAAGATTATAGTTGTACTAAATGAGATATTATAGCATCTCATTCATTGAGCATCACCATGTGTCAGGCCCTGAGCTAAACACTTCACACCTTACCTTGCTGAACATTCCAACAACCCTGGGAAGTTCTGTTAATATTCCTGTTTCACAGGTATGAAAACAGGAACTTAGTGAGGCTAAGTACTTGTCCAGTGTTGTATGGCTGATAATGGGAGAGTCAGGATTTCAACCAAGGCTACCTAACTTCAGGGGTCACATGCCTAAGCTCTAGGCTGCTGTGATTAGGACCATCATAAAGTCTGACACATACTAAATGCACAATAAACCTACATTTTATTTTTCTTCCACTTCAAGGAAAGAAGCAATGTAATAAAACATAAGTATAAGCATATGCTAAGTGCAAAACACACACACTCTTTACAGCCTTACCTTTATTCACTCTCCTATTCAGCTTGGTGTGGTGAAGCTAGAAGTAAACTAGAATTTACTTGTGTTCATTGCTAGCTAGCACTGTTGCACAGCATAACAGTCCTCTCAGCTGAGAATGTTATTATTTTGTGCTTATAGCCCAACAGCAGCTGCATGATCAAAAGGAGCAGTAGGAACACTGAAGAAATGAATCCCAAAATGGTTCAAGCATTTTAAAGCTGCTTGTGAAACATTCATGTTATCGACCTGCTGGATGAAAATGGACAGAAAACCCACTTCAGGATGGACCTTATTACAGGAAGTGCAGGAATGCTGGGTCCCTGAAGTCTTCCTTATTTCATTTAATATACTACATATTTCTTGAAGCAAACTAGGTTAAAACATTCAGTCGGAGGCCTATCTTAGAAACAGACTGACCTTTATATATACAGCATTTTATATACCTGAAGTACTTTTTAAAAAAATTACAAACCATCATAGGAGTGCTAGTGATTTCTCTACAGTCATATCAGCCATTATTAAATTGTCTACAGAACCAAGCTCAGAGAGCTTTTCCAAAAGGTGCAACAATTTTCCTTATTCTAATTGCTATACCAAGAGTAATTTGTCTTCTGGGCTCTGGAGCTGCTAAACCACTTTCTTCTTTCACCTGAAGTTTCATCAAGGCAATATGCTTAATCAATGTTTGCTGATGTTTATGGTCTAATGCTTACTGACAGCAGGTGCAAAAAAAAAGAGTAAATCCCCATCTGCATAAAAGTCTTCCTTAAATTCCCCAGCATGCTGTTTTGCTGTAATTTTGGTAGACAGGTGATTTTTCACAGCACCTTCACGAGTGGCTTCCCCTATAGCTGGCTCCCTTTTCCTACCTGCTGTTTCCAGAAGCTGTGCTTTTGTTTGCATCACTGTGTGGTAGCTCCTTTCAGGCTATCTACTTGGCTTGATGATGAATTCTCCTTAGTGCTTAGTTTCTACACCCTGGTCCAGGGAGTGGACTCTGTCCCTGAGTAATTTAGAGGTCGTTAATCCATCAGTTAAACCAAGGCAGACAGGGGCTATGGGATTGTACATTTTGGATAACAGCAGAGATTCTAAAATAGCTTCATTGACCCAAAGGATCTATTTCCAATGGTCTACAATGGACAGAAATTTAATGGGGAAAGTCAATTACCCTTAATGATAGTCACTTGGCTAATTACCCATCAAGGCCCTGGGAATGCTCATCTAACTACAGCTTTCTTCTCATTATTTGTTTACGGACCCAAAGAAGGTGGCTCACCTTTCTGCTACCTATTAGGGAAGGTAGTTTGTAAGCTAAAGACAGTGTTCAGTGCTGTAGGAAGGCTTTTATTTTATTTTTTCACTTTGGCTTCCTCATTTCAGTTAACCTTAGATTCCTTTAGGCAAAGGGAACAGTTTATCATGTTTCTGCTGAGAAGGAAAAAAAAGGAGGCGGGCTTGGTTTCCTGGACAGACTTCTGTTAGCCCCCGGGCATTATCAGTGTTTCCATGTAGATTCCTGACCTGCTAACGCACAGTGCTGTGCTGAAAATCATGTGAGCTTCAATGCAGATCTTCAACTTTAAAATACTACACAAAGTTAAGGCACTACTTTACTTTGTAGAATTAAAATTTTGGTAGTACCATGCCTGGACTGTGGAATTCTTTGAATGTCAGGCGGCCAAAACAAAGGCAGCGGAACTAAACCACAACATTAAAAGACTGTTTTATTTGCTTGTTCTTAAGACAAAGAAAATACACAACTGCCCTCATCAGAAGCACTTCAAAGACTCAATGAGTATATGATATACATTTTAAAATGTAACTGAGTTGTGAATACACCACTGTTTTGTTTTTTTACTAATGTGGCTTTCCATATACCACACATTATTTCTAAAACACTACATGAAGATTTTGCTAAATCAGCTTATAAAATAAGAAAAAAGAAAAGGGGTTGGGGTGGGAATTGAGCCCTTTTGGGGGGGGGCGGGAGTCAAAGGCCAGACATAAAACAAGAAGCAAGGGAGAATTAAACAAAGCCTTGTGAGAGAAATCTCACAACAAGATGCATCAGAACAAATAGAAATTCAAGATCAATTGTGTCAGCAGATCAAAGACAAGGCCTAGACTGGTGAAGAGTATTAAGGATCATCAGGGGAAATGCATCCTACTTACTAGAATGAAATAGATACTTCGCTTTATGGTGATCAGGCTGGCTTTTGAGTAAAGACAACCAAATTGAGCAAAGCAGATACACTGAACCCATAGACTGGGGCTAGAAACTAAGGTAAGGTATATTAGCTTTGTAAAAGGTATTCTAGAGAGCTTAGGTGCTAGAGTCCTTAGAGGCTGGAGTTCATTGTCCCTTTTAGAGGAGCTATTCTACCCAAACAGGATCTATATCCCACTGGCAAGTACTGCATAGGAAGATTTCCTCTGACTGTGCTTCATTGAGTAACCCTTGCTGCTTATCTGGCAGATAAGCAAAAGAACCCGTTCTTCAATTTTAATTTAACAGACTTAAGTACATGTATTGTTGGCTGAGAATCAGGGCCGCAGAATAATGGTAACAGTCATGGTAGAAAGACTTGGCAAGAGCATCTGCATAGATTTGTCCAGACTCTATTTCGAGACCTGCATGAGATGGAGGGTGAGAGACTGCCAGTACTCTGTCTAGCTGCCAGGAGTCTATATTCATCCCAGTGCTGGAACACTTAAAACAATGCTCAGAATGAAACCTACTGTTCATGCAGATGGTTGAAATGCCTACCTAGCAAAGTCAAATTCAAATGCTTACCAATGTATGACTATGAAATTGAAGTCAGCATTCTCTTATCAAGAGAAGACAAGGGCCACTATTCCTGATGGCCCATAGTCAAAACTAAAATCATCCTTGATTCCTAAGGAACAGAATGGTGTAAACAGAAATAGAACATCATGAACAACAAGTGTGATTAAACTGATGATTCAAAACACAGCTGAACTATCACATAGTGGCTATCGACAAGTAGGATAGAGGACAGTTGGGCAGTTTATCTATTAATTGAATATTTGTGTAAGCTCTGTGATGATTATTATTGGGAAATAAATTATCACCATGGGGTAACAAGGGAAACTGAGCCACAGGGGAGTAAAATCAGCTGATCTGCTCTATAGAATGTGTAGGTGTGTTTGGCTGATGATCCAGTTTCTGATCTCTTGATTACTTCAATGTAACATAGTGCTACAATCCTGCTGAATACATACAGTATTAGGATTTTTTTTTTACAGAGATAGTCCCAATAAATCCACAAATAGGTTGATGTGGAAAGTTATCTCCATGACACTCTAATTAGTCCCTCCCCACCCCCTTCAAAAATCTGCCAGTTCATGAAGGTTAGGCAGAAGATGGGTGAGAAACCTTAAAATTTGAGATTAATCTTGAGCCTCCCTTAATTTCTTTGGCTTGAGCAAAGAGATAATGGTGAACCATCACTTAGAATAGTTTCTTCGATAGAGAATATGTAACACCTACAGCAACCATCTAGCACCCTTCCTACTTGTTGAACAAGAACCCAGAAGAGAGAGTAAATGAATAAATGAGCTAACTAATTTATTCTCACAGTATTTTAAAATCTCCCAATCTGATTGTGGACTCACATATTACTCCTTGAAATACTTAAAATTTTTGCTTTGTATGTTTTAATGCTATATTATTACATGCATATGACTTTCAAATAATTTTTCTTTCTGGTGAATTGAACATTTTATCATTATAAAGTAAACTTCTTTACCTTTAATGATGCTTTTTGGCTTAAATTTTACTTTCTCTGATATTAAAATGTCACAGTATTTTTATTACAGTTATTATTTGGATGCTATATATTTTCCTACTGTTTTAGTTTCAATCTTTCTTTATCTTTATATTTTTTAATGTGATCTCTAATAAGCATCCTATGTATTTTTTTTTTAATTTCTTGGCTGGTGATCTTTGTCACTGAGACATCTGGTTCATTTAATGTAATTTCTGGTGTAATGAGATTTAAATGTAACATTTTTTTTTTGATTCGCATCTTTCTTGCCACTTTTGGAGTACAAAAGAATAGTTTTCATTATTTGATGTCTCATCCTACCTCCTAGCTTGGGAGCTGTTCTGATTGCCCATCGTTACATAACAAAGCACCCCAAAACATAATAGCTTATAATAACCATTTTAGTTTGGTCATAATTTTGTAAGTTGGGTAGTCAGAAAGGACTTAGCTGTGCAGCTCATTTTGGATTCACATGATATGACTGTAGGATCAACTTGTAAGATGACTTTTTTACTTGTGTATCCAATGCCATGGTGCTCCTTGGCTCCTTCCTTCCTTCCTTCCTTCCTTCCTTCCTTCCTTCCTTCCTTCCTTCCTTCCTTCCTTCCTTCCTTCCTTCCCCACACATGGGGCACGGGGTCTCATTCTGCAGAGTGTCTCCACTTTGTTTGTGCTTCTCACTGCATAGTTTGTTCAGGATAATCTCACTTCTTACATGAAAACTGACTTCTATGTGGAAACTGTCAGGCTAGTTCACAGCTTTCCTGGAACTGACACATTATCACTTTTGTCATATCCTACTAGTCAAAGTAGTCACAGAGCCAACCTAGATTCAAGGGAGTGTAGAAGTAAAGTCTGTCACTTATCAGGGGAAGGGCAAGATCACATTGCAAAAAATCATGTGGGAAGACAGATATTCCTGTGGTCATATTTAGAAAAACCAATCTTCTACAGAATATACATTATAAACTGGGGTACATTCCTTTACTGTTTTTGTTTGTTTTAGTGCTTACTTGGAAATGAAAACATATATACTGACTTATCATGGTTTAGTAATTAATACTTTCATCTCTTCCTGGGCAATGCAAAGAACTTAGAAACTTTAAATCCCTCCATTCTTATATATATGCTATTGTTGTCATATATTTTAATTCTATATCTACTTTAAATCACACTAGAAATTATCATCACTGTTTTATATAGTCAGTGTTCATTTATATATTGCCCCAACTTCCTCTTTGTTTGCTTTTAATTCCTTCCTATATCTTCAAATTTCTGAGATCATTTTCATTGTGTATCCTTTAGTGCTTCCTATAATGCATCTCTGCCAGTAACAAATTCTCTTTCTTATCCTCTTCCTCCTTTCTCTTCTCTTTTTCATGAAAATGTCTATATTTCACTTTTATTCTTGAAGGATATTTTATTTTTTCATTTTAATTTTATTTTTATTGAATTTATTGGGATGACATTGGTTAATAAAATTATATAGGTTTAAGGTGTACAATTCTGTAATACATCCTCTGTATATTGTTTTGTGTGTTCACTACCCCAAGTCATGTCTGAGACATGTCTCTTACACCCTGTCCTAGTTTTTCCATCATTTTTTATTTTTGTGTTTTCCGTCACCATTTATCCCTCCCTTACCCTCTCATGTATCCCCCCACCCCTATTTCCCCCTGGTAATGACCACATTGTTGTCTATGAGATGATGATGATGATTTTGCTTAATCCCTTCACCTTTTTTACCCAGCCCCCTTACTCCCTCTCCTCTGACAGCTATGAGTCTGTTTCTCTTTTGTTTCTTAGTTTATTTTGTTCATTAGATTCCATGTATAAGTGAAATCATATGGTACTTGTCTTTCTCTGACTGGCTTATTTCATGTAGGATAATACTCTCCAGGTCCATCCACACGGTTGTAAAAGATAAGATTCCCCCCTCCCTTTTTATGTCTGAGTAGTACTTCACTGTGTAAATGTACCAGAGTTTTTTTATCTGTTCATCTACTGATGGGTACTTAGGCTGCTTTCAAATCTTGGATGTAGTAAATAATGGTGCAATGAACACAGGTGTGCATGTATTCTTTGGAATTGGTGTCTCCCCAAATAAATTCCTAGAAGTAGAATCCCTGTGTCATAAGGCAGTGTCATAAGTAATTTTTATGAAAATTCTGCTGCTTTCCACAGGAGCTGCACCAATCTGCATTCCCACTAATAGTGCAACAGGGTTCCCTTTTCTCCACATATTTTTTCTTGCTTTAGAATTCTATTTTGCAAGTATTTTGTTTGAAGACATCAGGCAATTGTGTTTTGACTTTCATTGTTTCTAAAAATAATTGTTTTGGAAATCTATTTATTACTTCTTTAAAGATCATATGACTCTTTTGTCTGCTTTTAGGATATTTTTGCTTTTTGTTTACTTGCTTTCAGCAATTCTATCATGATGTACCTTGTTGTGATTTTCTATTGAAGTCTTCTACTTCACATTTGTAGAGCTTCCTGAAAAAGCTTAATGATTTTCATTATTTTACTATAGTTTTAGAAAATTCTCAGCCATTATTTGCTTAAATAGTGCTATTGTCTCTGTTTTATCTTCTGGTGCTTCCATTACATATATATTAGACATTTTTCACTGAACTCCTATGTCCATTACACTCTTTCCTAGCTTTTTCCTCCTTTTTTGGTTTTGTGTTTTATTTTGGACATTTTCTTCTTCTAGTTCATTAATTCTTTCTTCAACAGTATCTTATATGCAATTAAACATTCAATGAGTTCATCATTTCAATTATTACATTTTTTTCAGTTTTAGAATTTACATTTTGCTCTTTTAAAATATAGTGTCCAGATTTCACATGGAATAATGTTTATTTATTCTCTTGGTTTTAAAATATATTGTCTTGTCCATTCATGTGCCTGATCATTTTTTATTACTGGTCATTAGCTTTTTAAAAATGTAGAAATAATTTGAAGCATAAGAAAATGTACATTTATTTCTAGTGGGCAATAGGAACATGGCTACCCCAGATCACTTTAATACTAATATTGGTATTGGTGTTATTTAAAGCTGACCTTAGTCCAAGTGATGGCCAAGCTATTCTGTCCACTTTATTCCTGCAGTGTAGCCCTTAGGGGTCCCAACCCAGAGCATGGGAGTTCATCAGGGTTCTCCCTGCTCGGTGGGTCCTGTACTCTAAATTTTATTCCCTTGGAGAGGCTGACAAAATCTGTTTAATCTCTCAGTCTCTCACATGATTCTTTTATTTCTAGAGGCTTCTAGGGAGAAGCAGATTTAAATTGCTGAGCTGTTTTTTTTTCTTCTTTTTGTGTATCTTTGCCTCACAAATTTTTACTGTCTTATTAGTTCCCCTGTGCTCTGACTGTTCCTCAAAAAGAGGCTTGTTCTCAAAATAATTAATTTAATATTTATAAAATAAACTGAATTTTATTACATCCTCACTAGAACTGGAATTCATTCAGGAAAAATACTGAGAATAATGAAATATTTGCCAATTTCAAGTTACTTTTTAAACATGATAGTATGTCTTAATTTTCAAAAAATGCAAAGTGACTAAAAACTGTTAAATAATAAATGGACTAACTCGATTTAAGTTTCTATACCTAGTCACTCACCCATGTGAGTCTTCTGACTTACATAACAAAATAAACCTACTTTTCAAAATGAACTTTTATGGTTGAGGATAGAAGCAGAAAATCAGTCTCCTAATTTAGAAAAGGTAAATTCAGCACTACCAAAAGAATGGACAACAGTTGATAACTGCGATGTTCGCAGCCCAAGTGAATGGCAAAATCTGAAGAACGCAATTTACCTCTATATTGTCCAAGATAATTTTGAACAACATCTATAAGACAATACAGACAAATGTTATATTGCACTTTGCTTTATTACACCTTGTGATTGCATTTAAAATTTTTTTTTTAAATTTATTTTTAGAGAGGCAAAGGGAAGGAGAGAGGGAGAGAAACATCAATGTGTGGTTGCCTTTTGCACCCCCTACTGTGAGTCTGGCCTGCAACCCCAGCATGTGCCCTGACTGGAAATTGAACCAGTGACCCTTTGGTTCACAGGCTGGCACTCAGTCCACTAAGCCACACCAGCCAGGGCTTTTTTTTTTTTTTTTTAAAGCAATTGAAGGTTTATGACAACCCTGTACTGCACAGGTTTATCACTGCTGTTTTCAAATAGGCTCAGATGATGATTAGCATTTTTTAACAATAAAATATTTTAAATTAAGTTATCTCTATATTTTTAGACATAATGTTATTGCACATTTAAAAGACTACAGTATAATAAAAACATAATTTTTATATGCATTGGAAAACCAAAAAAAATATGTGACTTGTTTTATTGTGATATTCACTTTACCGAAGTGGCCCAGAACTGGACCCACAATATCTTCGAGGTGAACCTCTATGCTAAGTTCCGCAGGAGACACAGAAGCAAGTGAATGAGGCATAGGCTTTCCTTTAGACTAACTTTTTTTCAGAAATTGATAATTATCTATTACTCAGACCAGATTGCTGCCTGATATAGTTTTAAATTACTTGCCACATCTATAGTACGACAAGGAAAAAGTGTGGTGACTGTCAGAAACAGGCAAATGCCCCATCAAAATAAGAGAAAGCCCAACAGAAGACATGTGAGTACCTGAAAACTTGGTATATAGTGAGGTGACATCCCAAATCAATGCAAGAAGAAGGGGTTAGTTAATAAATCATTCGGAGACAAATGGCTTTCCGTTTGAAAAAAGAAAATTGATCCTCCCCATCAAGGAAAAACCTAAGTGTTAAAGGTAAAATTATAAAGTTAATGGAAGAAAATGGTGGAGAATATCTTTGTGACCTTGAATTAGAATTTCTAAGACTCAAAAAAGCGCAAACTATAAAAGGAAAAAATGATGAGTTTGCATCAATATTAAAGACTGCTGAATAACAAAGGGAACCATTGGCAAAGTTAGCAGATGAGTAACCTTCTGGGAAAAGATATTTACAGCATCTAAAGCAGACAACGGTTACATAGTGGACACAACATATCACCATCTCAAAGAGTGCTTCCCTCACTTTCTATCTGAAATACTACTGCCTGCTTACTATTTATTCCCTTTATTTTTATAACATTTATCAACACCAAAAGATGATTATTTGTTCAGTGTTCTTTTCCTCATTATATTCTAAGTGCTATGAAGTCAGGACTTTTTGTCTGTTTTGTTCACTTTACTGTATCCCTGACACAGAGTAGATACTCAATAAAAATTCGTTAAGTGAATGAATGAGTGAAAGAACCCCTGCAAATGGACCTGAAAAACAGCAGAATCCCATAGAAGAGCATCAGTGGAGATGAGTAGGCAATTACCAGAAAGGGAAATCTTCATGGCTAATAAATACATGGTTAATCTCACATCAGAAAAGTATAAATAAAAAGTGTGAGATAACATTCTCTATCTGTCAGACTGACAACAATTTGATATCAGAAAACTGGGCAAGTGGAAACCTTCAAGCAGTGCTTGTGGGAGTGTAAATTGGTGCAGCCACTCTGGAGAGCCATCTGAAAGTAGTCAATGAAATAAAGTGTGCGTACATCCTGCAACTCCCATGACCCCACTCGTGGATGTATACCCAGAATAACTCTCACACCGATCCAAAACAGGAAGTGTATGTAGATATCCACTGAAGCGTTGTTTGTGGTCACAAAGAGTAGGAAGCACCCTTTCTTGTCCTTTCCCAGAGAACTTGACCTCTCTAGTATGTTACATGCATACAATGAAACATTATGCAGTGGTTGGATAGAACAAACTAAACTTACATATACCAATATGGCCAGAGTTTTTATTTCCTTTTATCTCATTAAAATGAAGTAATAGAATGTTTAAGACTTAACATGTGTATGGCTTGAGTGGTGTTATCAATATTTTTGTAAATATTTACTTAGTTTTTCTATTTACCTTAATTCCAACAATTTTATACTTTAATAAAGCATTCTAAACATTGCAAAAAAAATCCCCCAAAACAAAAAACAAACAAACACCTCAACAGACCTAAAAGCAGGTGGACAAAATCAGACAAAAGAAGTGACTCTCTGTTGATTACATATTTCCTCTGGGTCTGTGGCTTTTGGTAGGAAACGATCCTCCTGCTTTAAAAAGGCTTTCTCCCCTTAGTAATTTTGGGATCCTAAAATCTACCAGGTCTAGTCAGTTGGCTTATATACATATTTTAACTTCAAGGGACTCATTTTCATTTGCAGTCTCTGGTGGATTTTAGATTCTGTTTAATATCCACTTTGGGGAATTATGGGATATCCAGTGTTGTCCTCAGGTCTTAATTTGCACCATATCTTTAAGATTGGATGATGTGCAATAGATAGGGGTTCTCCAACCATGAATCTTGTTAAAATGCAGATTTGGATACAGTAGGTTTGTGATGTTCACAGCTCAAGTGAATAGCAAGGTCCGAAGAACACAATTTATCTCTACATGATCTAAAATAACTATTGAGCAATGCGTGGCTATCAGATAGTACAGGCATATCTCCTACCCACTTTGCCTCATAATACCTTGAGATTCTGCATTTTTGACAAGCTCCTCCAACACTACGGATCCTGAGATCACACTTTGGGTACCAAGGCTCACCTGGAACACCTTGTGAAATGGGTTATCCTTAGTGTATCCGAGTGCTCACCCTGGGCCCAGTACAATCCTTGGATCCACACATTTGGCAAAAGATTGATGAGGGAACATCTAGGGATACTGCACTTTGTGGTACTGCAAGAGCCTGCCCCTCAGTGCCATCCTGGAGAAGGGTGAAAATGTTCCTCCAAAGAGCTCAATGCAGTGGTGTACTGGGGCTGGCTCACACTTGAGCCATCTGCCTGCATCTCATCACAATGCCATGGTTAGTGACATAATGTGGCTGGCTTGAAATCAGCCCTAGTGGTAATATTTACACCATGGAAATCAGCAAATGCTACACATCAGGGCTTTTCCTCACGAGGGCACTAGTTTACCAGCACATCCCTTTGACCATAGCGTTCAGCGGAGAGACTGCAGGCCCCCTTCTGGGACTGATCCAGGGACGGAAATGTAAGTCCCCACCGTGGTTTATGGTTGGGATGAGGCTAGTTTCTGAGAAAACACGTAGTAACTGATCCACCTAGAACAATATGACAGAAAAAGGGAGAGAGCGTTACTTGGAAAAATAGGAAATAGGACTTTAAAAATAAAGCTCATTTCCCCACGTGCGTGTTCCTTAGTCCAATTATATGTACAGGCCGACACTGGAAGAACATTCTGTCTGCAGCGAAGGGTCTGTAGCCGATGCTGATGAGCACTTAAAAACAAATATATCATTTTAAGTATTCCTAGAAATCAAACATAGGGAAGACAAATAGAGAAAATATGTTATTTAAAAAAGGACCATTTTTATTAAGGAATGAGTAAGGCTTTCGTGCTAGCTGGGAGCACAGGCGAATCCATGCGGTGACTGGGAGTTGAGTTCCTATTAAGAGGTCACTATGGTGGCTTATTTAATGGCTCTCAACAAGTTCTCTACATTTTCTCCCCATGCTTTCACCAACTCTGCTTCCTCACAATTTCCCTAGCATGTTGGGGTAATAAATTAGGTGTAAATAGAAACTAGTAAGTATCTGTGCATTTGATTTAGAAAAAAATGCTTCTGTGTAGGTTATGGTGATCTGCAGTTAGAGGCCTAGTTCTTTGGGTGAATTCAATTCCTAGAAAGCCCATCTAGAAAACCTAGGAAGTGTCTGAAAGATGCAGAGGTTGTGGGAAAACCTCACTGAACCACTACAGGGAAGAGCCCAGAGGCAGGTTGACGTCCCTTTGTCCAACGACACGTTCCGTCATTGGCTCAAGTCCTATACTACGGCCACGACCCCTGCGATGTCTGTCCTGTGGTCAGCACAGGGTTTGCATGGCATCTCCTAGGCATTCATTACATTAGCACCTGAAAACGTATTTTTAGGAAGTTGAGCTTTGAGCTCCCTTACCAAGGAGCCAACAACGTCACATGTAATTTCTATTCTCATTCAAAAGTATAGGAAAAAAGTCAGTTATAAAACATAGAAAATGTGACCTGAAGTTTACTAAAAACATGTGCCATCAAAAATATGGGAGGCTATTTTTCAAATTATTTCTGTGATTATTTTAGGGCAGTGGGGTTATGGATTACTCTAATTTACATATATTTATATTTTGAATACCCTATATTTTAAAAAAATGAAGATATATTATCAAAAAGAATAATACATATACACCTATTCCTATACATATTTTTTCAGTTTTCCATGTTTAAGCCTGTCACTTTCCATACTATATAGCCTCAGAGTCGTAAGACAACATATTCAGAAAAGAGAATTAAGGGATGAATTTGATTGTCCTTCAGTATTGCTATAGAATTTCATATCTGAAATGTATTTTGAAAGCACCTACTAAATAACACTTTTCACAGTTCTAAACAGGCTTTCCCTTAGATGATGCATTGAAGTGCTAGGAAAAGCCCATTTGTCAAGTCTCTGTTGAATGTGAAGTTCTTCTATCTCACTGTGCTCTGCTTCATCTCCTGATTCATGCTGCTGCCTTCGGTCTTTAAAATCCTGTAATGAGCTCAGAGACAGGGCTTGCCAGCTGGATTGAGGGCTACAGCAAGCTAAGTATTGACATCATCTGGCCAAACGCAGAGCCAAGGAAATGAACACGCCTGATATATGTGTGTCCTGATTTACTTTGGAACGCCATTCTGCGGCTCACAAGAAGTCCGTTGTACTTTTTTCATTTTGCATCCCAAAACCCACATACCACTGGCCAAAGGCTGGAGTGTTATAAACGGTGAGGAAAGACAGAAAACCTGCCACATCCTATGTACTTTGAACTGTCTGATTAGGGAGAGATTATATATTCAGTGTTATGTTTTGAATATTTAACTCCAGGATTTCCATTCTTGACTGTGTGACTTCACCTGGTTGTAATTTGCATTTTACTGAAAGAGGCAGCAGAGCACTAAGCCCCTTGGAGACATTACCTCATCAGTCCTCCTGTGGTCCTTTGGGAGAGATGGGGTCAGGCATTTTGGAGAAGAGAAAGCAAACAGGATTTTTTTTTTTTAAGAAATGGAACTCAGAGGTGTGGGTCCCAATTCACAATGGAGCGCAGGCTCCTGAGTCCATTGTGAGGCTCCCACACCTGAGACGCAACGTAGTGGGGGGTAGCTCCTTTATTTCAGCGCACCCCCGCTTTCTGATCCACACAGCAGGTCCACGGTACATTCTGGAGGGATTTCTGTTTGTTTTTCTCTTCTCTTGCGATTCCTTTAATCCTCCAGCGTATCCCAATTCCTTTTTGAATTGAGCCCAAACATATAAACTGTCTTATTTGGTCCCCTGTCAACCTGTGGTGTTCAATCTCTTTGTCCAAATTGTAAGCTTTTAATCACAGGGATGGTATTTTATAATTTATGCCATTATTCACAGCACAGCCTGGCAGAGCACAACACGCGCCCACCTCTACCTACTTCATCCCTTTATCTCTTTATGCGGCATCTTTTCCTGATTGTGCTTATTGCTTAGTGGGTGTCCTCCCCATGAGAATGTAAGTTCCTTACAAGCAGACGCTTTTTCTGTTTTGCTTATTGCTGCACCCCAAGTGCTTAGTATAGGGCCTGGCACATAGGAGACCCTCAATAAGTATTCACTGAAGAAAAGAATTAATGTTTATAGGAGAAGTTCAGTAAATGCCTGGAAATGTGT
This sequence comes from Anoura caudifer, assembly GCA_004027475.1. Classification (NCBI taxonomy): domain Eukaryota; kingdom Metazoa; phylum Chordata; class Mammalia; order Chiroptera; family Phyllostomidae; genus Anoura; species Anoura caudifer. Next base: position 35,043 of record PVKU01003881.1, on the reverse strand, counting down.
ATATGTGATATGTGTGTGTGTGTGAGATATGTATATATTATATATTACTATGGGTTTTGGGGGGCTGGTTCTCCAATTACTCTGTTTTGATTTTTCTTTTCCCCTCTCAGTGACTAAATAAGAGCTCATAATTGATAACTTTGGGGTTTACAGAGATGATGAGCTCATTTTAAATGGAGAATAGATGAAGGAAGACAGAGAAATATCAGCTGAATTTCATATTTAGCAAAGATATGTTTCCCAGCATTGAAGGGAGCTTTTCATACTGAAGGACAAGAATATGTACCACCTCATAGAGGATCCAGGGAGAGTGGCACTGAAATGCCAGTTGGGACTGGACCACTTTGCATCTCTTTAGACTCAGCACAAGCAGGATTGGGGATGAGGAACCTGGGGTGCAGAGATGTGACATAATCTACTCAAAAGTTGCACAGCTAAATGATGTCAGAGCTGACTTCCAGTCAGTGCAGTATACTAAGTCAACTTCAAGAAGTATTTACTTTAAAATAAACTTCCTGGGATTCCACATTTACTAAGCTTCCATGGTTTCTCAGAATCCCAAGAGTATCTTAGCTGGTCTTACCATCCGTGATCACAAACAATGACAGCATTTTGTACAGATTCTAGTCACATTTGCTTCAACCAGGTAATACCTGGGTTTATATAAGCGAGGGAAGCATCTCCGGAAGACAAAATTCTGTAATATTACAGAGCACCTGTGTACAAATCCACCTGTTCCTGTAGATACTAGGATTGCCAGGGCCTGTGAGTCCATGAAGCATCGCCCTGGCCACGGCTTGTCAGGACCCATGCACTGGCTCTCTTTTGAAAGTTTGAGCAGGAATAGAATCCAGTACTTCCTACCAGGCTAACAGCACAAGTGCTGCTTCCGAACAAGGAGCAAGGCAGGAGCACTGCGCACTTCACCCGATGCTCTCCTTCTCTGCTCAGACTTTCAGGGGTCTCTGCCTGTGGGACAGCCTTCCGACCTCATCTCCTCTGAGGCTGTGCATGTGGACCAAAAAGAACACTGTAGTGAATCCAAGAGGTTTAGAAACAAATTAAAACCTTCGTTCCAACAACTTGTATCAGGTTAATACTCTGTGCATACTGCATTATAGACAGGTTAACTTCGACATCCTATGCCCGTTCAGGAATAGACTACTTAACAACATATAGTTGTTAGTGGTGGGAAAAAGAGATAGTGGCAAGGTACTGATCATTACCACCTGTGTGTTAGCTTTTCTCTCTCCTGCAGTCACTCTTTTATTCCTCCTTTAATCTCACCTTCTGTGCCTTTTCTCTCCCCCTCACTCGCTCCCCTAGGTCTTAAGCCTGCCAGGGACACTCGCGGTCATCTTAATTTTCTCATCAGCAGACAGGACTGAAAGACGTTCCTGGCCTCTCCACTAATATAGTTGTCAAGATGTTCTTCAATGTGGTAATTTCTCTTTATTCAAAGAAAGAGAATATTCAAGGCTGTAGTTTCCTATTGCTTCTGTCACAGATTACTGCAAACTCAGGGGCTTAAAACAAACACAAACTTAATTATCTAATTTCTGGAAGTAAAGAAGGCCTAAAAAATCAAGGTATCGGAAGGGCTGAGTTCCTTCTGGAGAATCTGTTCTCTGGCCTTTTCCAGCTTCTAGAGGTCACCTGCATTCCATCTTCAAAGCCAGTAAGTAGCACAGCCTCTTCATAGCTACCTATCTGATCTCTCTCTTTCTCACACACACACCTCGGCCTTCATCATAACATTGCCTTCTCTGGCTCCAACCTTCCTGCCTCATTCTTATAGGGACCTTTGTGATTACCTCGGGTTCACATGGATAAACCAGGATAATCTCCCCATTATTGGCTCCCCATTAATGGGAGCCATTATTCTTTCTACCACAACTGGGAAGCCAGTGATCCCAGAAGCAAGTTACTGGCTTGAACAATCTCATTCAAAGAATAAGCAGCATTAGGACTTCTTGTGGGAAGGATCTCAGTTTCAAAAAACAAAACTAATAAAATACACAGGCAGGGTTTTGCTTAGAGATAGGTTTTTAGTTGCTTTTGGGTGAATTTCAGTGTCACATTGGTTTGGTTTGGGGAAAACAGTAGCAGCAACATGGTCAAGTAGATCTTTGAAATAGACCAGATTCAGGGTTTGAAATCTAGCACTGGCACTTGCTGTGGTCCTTGGGTATATTTGTTTAATTTGAAGCAAATCTCTATTTGTTTAACCTTAATACATGGATGACAATTCTTCCCTCATAGAGTTGGGTGACTAAAAAAATGTATGTAATATGCTTAGTATTGTGCCTGACACACAGGATGCTTCATAAAAGTTCCTTCTTTCACCCTTTCCTGATTAGACAAAAGGATGAAATGCACATGACAGTGTGGCAAAAAATAATTAGATTGATAGTGATCAAATGAATGTTGAGCAATGGAATTTCAAAACAAACTCAGAGGATTCACCCACACAACCCAACAGGAACTGACAAAATCTATTCCTTCTCATTTGGCTTTAGTTTAATTACATTTTATGTCTCTAAATTGAATGAGGATGTATAAGAGAAGGCTTGACTTGTCTCATGCCTATGCCTGAAGAATTGTAGAAATCAAAGGGAATGTACCTCATTTTTAAATTAGAGACAAAAGGGGAAGGGTTTACAGGAACAAGTATAAAGGACACAGGGATAAAAACTAGTGGGGTGGAAATGGGAGGGAGGTGGGGAGGGCTGAGGGGGTGGGCTGGGATGGGAGTAAAAGGCAGAAAACTGTACAAGAACAACAATTAAAATAAAAAATAAAAATTGAAAAATAAAATAAAATAAAAATAAAGCACAAGAAAAAATAAATTAGACAGAAACATGTTATCTAAGGATTCAATGGATCTTTAGGCGCCATCCAGAACACGCCTCCCAATAAATGTCAGCACTCTTTACTTGTTGCTTAAACACTTCTCACAATGAGAGTTCACTGTATTTTCAAATAGTTCATTGCATTGTTAGCCTGTTCTAATTAGAGTCCCTCCTTATTTTTAGCCAGGAAACTGCTTCCCTAAAGTTTATTTTGCTTCTAATTCTATAAAAAACGTACAACAATCATAACAATCTTACAGATGCACCCACTTTTAATCTTTCTTTCTTTCTTTCTTTCTTTCTTTCTTTCTTTCTTTCTTTCTTTCTTTCTTTCTTTCTTTCTTTCTTTTCTTCTTCCCTCCCTAACTTAGAATTGCACAGTTTCTGCAACCATAGATTATCAATGTTTCCCCTAAAAGGAGTCACCTAGAACTAAAGAGAATATTCCAGATATGCTTGAATTAATGTAAGTTATGCTGAGACTTATATTTCTGTTGGATCTGGATTCTATTTCCATTGATGAAGTCTGATTTCGTTAGTTTTTAAAGAAGCGGTCTCATAACACTGTTGTTTGGCTTATTCTGAGCTTGCAGTCAATCAAATCACCAGGAGCTTTGTAAACAGCATTTGTTTTTCCCCATCCTTACCTGTCCGATTGATTTATCACAATGTTTGTTGTACAAACAGTATCATAAAAAGATAGATAAAAATTAAATAAGTGACCCAGGATCTTACTACTCTGACATCAGCAATTTTCAGTCATCCATGTTCCTTTGTAGTCTTGCTCATCAGCTTATATAAATTTTATATAGTTTTCAACATAACCTAGATAGCTTTTCATATCCTGACTTTACATTTAACATATTCCCAAGCTACTACATTATTTATTTACAGTTACAGTTATGTGCCACTGAGTGGTAGGAATACCTTCTGAGCAATGTGTTGTTAGGCTGTCTCATTATTGTGCGAACAACATAGAGTGCACTTACACAGACCAAGGTGGTGCAGACTCCCACACATCTAGGTTATACAGTATAACCTGTGTTCCTAGGCTACAAGCCTGCATAGCGTGTTACTGTACAAAACAATACCAGATTAAATCAGGCACAAGAGAATTTTTTCATAAATATAAAGAATATACTCTAAAATAATTATCACAAGGATAGTTAAGTACATAAACCAGTAACATAGTCATTTATTATCAAGTATAGTGTACTGAGTACATAAATGTATGTGTTATGCTTTCGTATGACTGGAAGAATGGTAGGTTTGTTTACACTAGCATCACCACAAACACCTGAGTAATGCAATTCTCTATGACATTAGGAAAGCTATAATGTCACAAGGTGATTAGGGTCTTTCAGCTCCGTTATTTTCTTATGGGACCACTGTCACATATGCAGTCCTTTGTTATGTGGCATTTGACTGTATCCTTTTAAATAGCTGCATTAAATTCCACAGTAAGATGTACCATATTTATTCAACCATTCCCTGTCTTAGACATTGTACATTCAATGTTTTACTTTTGGGAGATTTTTATATAGTCCTTGAAATTGAGTGACTTTTGAAACCTAAATTAGGATTTTATCTTTCTCTATCTTAAATTTCTGCCCCAACCAGGTGGCTCAGTTCATTGGAGTATTGTCACACACACACACACACACACACACACACACACACACACACACACAGATTGCAAATTGCGGGTTCAATTCCCTGTCAGGGCACACGCAGGTTCCATCCCCAGCTGGGGTATGTACACATAAGGGAGGCAACCAATTGTTTCTCTGTCACATCTATGTTTCTCTCTCCTCCTCCTCCTCCTCCTCCTCCTCCTCCTCCTCCTCTTCTTCTTCTTCTTCTTTCTCTCTCTCTCTCTCCCCCCCCTCCCTCCATCCCTCCCTTGCTCCCTTCTTCTCTCTCTAAGATCAGTAAACATGTCCTCTGGTGAGGATTAAACATACTATTTTTCTTCCTTTTTAGTTTTATTCCTGGTCCAGACTTTTGTTGTACCACTTCTCCAATTTCCCTCCCTTTGCTTTTAACACCTTTCAATCCATAGCAAATATAAGAGAGAAGTAGACAAGACTCTGAGACTCAAAGCTTTACTATCCATAATAATTCCTACATTGAGCTCGTAACTGCATCAGTCCAACTCTTTCAGGGTCAGCAGAAGAGCTCCCATTTGGAGCAGTTAGGAAAGCCATCCCCGCCCCCGCACACTGCTGTCTTCCTGGCTAGCTGGTGTCTACAATGAATGGAGGCCACATTGCGCAAGTTCCTCGGGGCAGCCTCTGTGTCACTTTCACTTGCTGTATTTCAACTTCGTCATGGAAGGCTCTCAGCGAATACTTATTAGTAGATGGATTGAAAGAATACAATTAAAGATAAGACTTAACAACTAAAATCAGCCTGGGGAAGAGACTACTTCATTTACACTAATGAGCAAATTGCTGGTATTAAATATTTCCCTAGGCACAGTTTTTACCATGAGGGGGTTGGTGAGAAGCACTCTGGTCCTCTTTAGGAAAAGACAGTGATGGACCTGGGACAGCTAAATAGGCACCTTACAATTTTGCCCAGGGCCAGCTGTGGACTTTGTACACCCAGACCATTAGTGCTATAACTAACCACAGAGAATTGGAACTTGTAGGGCTCATAGATCCTGCACTCAAATGTATGGGATGCTTTGCAGCCTTCTGTATTTTCTGACTTGCCTCTTTAGCTTGGGCTAACGCTACCAACAACAGAACTTGCCTTTGACATTACTACAGAAATGTCAGCAGGGACTGGGCTGGGGGAACAATGGGAAATAATAAAAGCTTGATAATATAAATATTGAGCTCTATTTCTTCTTTACTAAAGAGCTAGTAGGGTACAGATGAAAGATCAGTACCCTTTCCTGATATTCCTCACTTGGTCATGGCCTGACTTAGTTGAGAAGGAATATTGGAGTGACCAACTGTCTGAGTTTGCCAAGAATTCTCTTGGTTTTAATACTGAAAGTTTCACATTCCATGAACCCTGCAGTCCCAGACAAACTGAGACAGCTACTCACTTTTGTCTAAAAACTGCCAGCAGCCTTAACTGAATCCTCTGAGAATTATACTGATAAAGGGGCAATAGCCCCAGCTCCCTGGACCTCTCTCAGTCTGCTGGCCATGCCCCTTGGCAGTGGCCTGTGAAGGGCAAAGGGACGTTTCCTTCCCTGCCTTCCCTGTTGGAGAAGAACCCAAGTTCTATGTGGCAGGGTCTAAGAAGTCATGGCAAGAGAACTTCCCTCTCCAGTCTTGTCTTCCCTCCTGACCCTTCAACTTGGCAAAGACACCTTTGCAGACTAAATAATTACTCCTAGAAACTCACCTTTAAATATAAGTGCCACTGCAAATTAGCTCGTTAGTATTCCCTTCCCCATCTGTGTGGGTGAGTTCACCGAGCCATCACTTAGAAACGTGTTCTTTAATTAGAAGACAGCAGACAGAAAAATTCCAGTGGGGCCCTGGCAATAAGTCCATCTGGGAATGGTACTTTCTCGATGCCTCAGTGGTACTTGCTGTCCAGCCAGAGCAATAAAGAGATTCTGGGTCCCTTGGAAGAGAGTCACCAATTATTTACCATTCACCTTATGATTTATGTTGACTCTTCTTTGGGTTCCAGAATAGAGACACTCTTTTAAATGACCAACTTAGACCTTGAACATTCAGATGGTTAGTTGAAATCTGATTTTCCTCTTGCCGCTGCATGGCTGCACTGCCCCTGAACTTGGGTCTCATTTATTAGACCACCACCGAACATCCCCTGCTAGCAGACTTTATCTTCTTTTCTCTCTCTGTTTTTGCTATTCACAGATCAATTCATTTCTTTTATACGCATATGCTCTTTTTAAGTTCTTTCCCTCTTTCCCTTTATTAAGAGTTATTCAGAAAAATCTTTCTATACTCTCTTTCCCTTGCTGTGCTCCTTTTATGAGTACATATATTCGTATGTATGAATGAGGCATAGGTGTATACACACATCTTTACCTGTATTCTTGCAGCCTGCCTATCTATACCTGTTTCAAGCAAAACAGAGGGGCAGAGATTTGAAACTAAACACAAAGACTTAGGATCTTCAATTTCTAGAGCACTTAAAAGGGCTCAGCAGATTTCCTTCATAATTTTTTTACAAAAATCTCCACCTGCCCCTATATTCTCCACTAATTCAACCAGCTTTTCTCTAGCATGTGTATTTAATATAAATAGAGGGAAATAATGTCCTGCTCATTTTCCCCATTTTCTTTATTTTAAGTGATAGCTAGAATTGTAGCCTATGTGTTAAATAAGGTTTCATGGCCTATGTGGAAATGTAGGCACCATTTTGTTGGACAGAATTGGAAACAGAGAGAAAGCAGGTGTGAGTTGCTTTCTAGAATGAGACTAGATGTTTGAGACAATAAAAAACACAAGCACATCTGGCTGCCCAGCTACGGTCCTTTATTTGTTATGGGAAGAGCCTTAAAAATCTTTAAGATAGACCTGAAATGGGGCTTGTGCTTGAAAATAGAGCAGAGGGCTCTAGTACACTCTAGCAAGTTCTGTCATGTTCCAGTGGTTCTGGCCTGAGACCGTCACTGAGGGTTGGACTAAGAGGGTGGAAAGCCCATTTGAACAAGAAGTGTCAAGAATTGTGGGTCTGGGTGTGATCTTGATGTGTCTCAGACCACAGGAAAGAGTGTGTGCTGGCCGTGTGTGCTGGCCGTGCCTTTCCAGTCGGGTTTGCTTCCCAGGGTGGTGGGGGCGGCCTGAGGCAGGAATGGGGAGGGCACTGGTGAGACATTGAGTTCCAAACAATGGCAGCAAATTGCGTTTGGGTGCTGGGGACTTCTTGTATTTTACAAAAGTCTTTTTATTAATTCACACAGCAAACCTGTGAAACCTAGCTATTATGATAATTTTATAGATGCTAAGGAATTTGCCAAAGTTAATGAAATATTTGACTTCTCTCCCACTCCCTCAGCTTCAGAGAATCAAAACCCTTTTGAATTTTCCTTCAACATGCTACTCACATTCATTGTTCCTTTTTAATTTCCCTGCTACCACCCTGTTCCACCATGTCTCTTCGCTCTACACCTCTGCAGTAGCTCCTAAACACACTCCTGTCCCCAGCCTGCCTTGGCTTCAGTCTATCCAAACATCGCTGCTAGGGTTCATTGTGAGATTCATTGTCATAATCCTGCTTGAGCTATATGAGTTCACTGTTTGAATCATCCAATGACACCCCCATCCTGCTGCAGGACAAGGACCAAGCCCTTCAGCCAGCCACTCAAGGTCTTCCATGGTATTCCTCAGCCTCCCCTTGGAGTTCCGTTCAGCAGGTGTGACAGGCAACTCTTACATTCTTTGTACTTTAAACAATGCTTGCACTCCACATTCTCACTTCTGCTTATCATGTTTTCCCACCTGATATTTCGCCCTCTTCTCTCCCCTCTCCATCTAAATCTGTGAAGCTAGGTCTCCCTTTCCCATGAAAAGCCAACTTCGGGTCTACATCAGCCCTCGGCTATTAATCATGCAGATCCAGTGACGCCGCTTTCATACTGGTTTCATATTGTACTTCACTCTTTATGGTTATTAACTTTTCATGCATTTCCCCAATTTTCATGTTTTCGTGGTTATGTGGGCAAGAATCATGTTTCTAACTATTTTGATGTAGTAAGATAAGAGCTTAAAATATTAATCTACATACTTTTGTTTTCTTCTCATCCTTGCCAGTGACTTTCTCTCTCGGGCAGAAGCATCTACAACGCCTCAGGGAGAGAAATGGGAGTGAGAGAAAAGGCAAGAAACTGTTCAACTTGCAGGTCGTTTTTTCCCTTAACTTTTGAAAGAGAGATTTTGAGAATTAAAAGGGGAAGTCTGAGGGTTTTCTCCCAAATCTGAGGTTTATATTATAACAATGGAATGAGAAAGAGAAAGCTCATATTGCCCATGGTTCACTCAGCCAAAGGAAGCCATCTGTCTCCAGATTTTTCTGAGACCCAGTCAAAATGATCCACGTAGACACTTGCAGCCAATACCATGGTCTGAGATACCCATAACAGACACCAGCCCTGAAAAAGGGTGGAGGGCTTGGATCCCCTGGGAGAGACGGAAGTGGTAAAGGAAAAGCCCAGCACTGAGACTCGGGAGGACAGACAATGGAAACCCCCTTCTGTTACCTTACGTACTGCATCTGTGCTGGCCAAGATGGCAGCCACTAGCCACACGTGACTGGTAAGTACTGGAAATGTAGCAAGCGACTTCGGAATTGGATTTCAACAGCTGCATGCGGTTAGTGGCTATTGTATTGAAGAGAGAGGCTCTAAAGCACCTGACCACAGGCTGTCTGATTCTATGACTCACAGTGTCTACACCATCTCTGACACATAATAGGTGCTCAAAAAATATTTCTGGGATAAATTAATGATACATTATAAAAGCAATAAATACATATGACCACTGGTTCAAAATAGACCTGAACCCTCTTAGCTTTAGTGTTCTCTGTTCTACTGATCATATAGAAGCTCCTGCAGCTTATTCCATTAAAACAAACTTTATAGGAATTGATTTTTCTTAGGGTGCATAATTCCCAAACCATCACCATCAATAGATAGCTAGCTGTTGGGCCTGACAATGACTGCACTGATGTGAATCTGAAGGCACCTAGATCGAGCTTGCCAAAGCTTCAAATTTCTCTGTCTGTAACACCCTGAAGGGAACTTGGGTAACATGCATTTTCAGTTCTCCCACCTGAGTTTAGTGTTGTTCACTATTACGTTTGTAATCTGATTGTCCCAGGTCTTGCCAACCTGTGGATAAAGAGAAATGCAAGTTGCTGGGCTCCACCTGCAGAGTTTCTGATTTAGTAGGTCTTGGCTGGGACCCAAGAATTTGCATTTTCAACAATTTCCCAGATGATGCTAATGCTGGTCTGGAAAACAGACTTAGAGAACCACAATCTTAATCATTTGGGGTCTAGATCTCTGGAAAAACAACTTATGGATGCATGATAACATGAAAACATCAGTCATTTTGATATTCAAATCATAGCAGTTTCAGTAGAGTTTCAGAACCTTTCTGGGTCTCTCTGGTGTTCCTACCTTTTTTTCTACTGCTGTTGCCTTGTGAGACAACATGCTCCAACTAGGCACATACAGCTTCCCCTGGGAGCTCCTCTAAGCCCTGGGAATGTCCAGCCTCCCAAGCGGTCCAGGGCTGACCTCCACATTTCTTCCTGGAGCAGGTGCTTGTGCTCTGAGTCCCATTACGGGCTTCATTTTGTTTCATTTTGTTTCAGTGAACATCAAGCTTTCAGCTTCTGGCCGTCTGCACTCCTTTGGGGATCAAAACCAGTTCATTAGGTAGAAGGACTAAACTGAATTAAATAATCAACAAACATTTGTGGATTTTATTATGTATAAAGCTTCTATTTAAAAAATCAATACATGCTGAATATACACCATAATGTTTAATATCCAGACATCTTGCCACATGCCCTTCTTCGCTGTCACTTTCCTTCATCTAGAAATCCTGAAACTCCTGTGCATTTCAGTTCACAGAGCAAAAGGCCCGTAAGGATCACCACTTACACAAGCAGCCAGACACTGAAACCCAACTTGGGCTCAGCTGGGAATAATTATAAATCATTCCTTTAATCCAGGAGTTGTCAGACCTGTATCCGAATCACCTGGAAGGCTTACTGAAGTGCAGATTGCTGGGCTCCACCTGCAGAGTTTCTGATTCAGTCGGTCTGGGGTGGGACTCAAGAATTTGCATTTTCAGCAAGTTCCCAGGTGATGCTAATGCTGGTCTGGAAAACACACTCAGGGAGCCACAGCCTTAGTCATTTCGTGATGAGCTCTCTGGAAAAACAACTTCTGGATGCATGACAGTCATCTAACTTCACTTCATCTTAGTTTTTATGTGCCCCAAAGCATTAATTGGTAAAGACCTTTCTTGCCTGAATCCAACCAGAGTTTGAAACATGATCACAGTTCTAAGGTATTATCAGTTTGTTTAAGGTTTTTATAAGCTTTTGGATGGCTTAGTTTATAGGTGGTAGAAGGCAGTGATTCACTGCAGAGTCGAGGCATTGAGTAATTTTAGTAAGCCTCGCTATAATCTCGGTGAAACGACTTGAGTAATTAGATGGAGCTCTGTCTGCTCTATGAGCCTGCAGGGATGGTCCACTGTCAGATGGAGATTTTTGTTCTAATTACATAATATAAATTATTCCAAAACAAGGTCAGACAGAATATGACTCCTTTGCTTTTCATTATTTAGGTGAAATTTCCCCAAAGCTGCAAAACATTTACTCAGCTCAATTAATTCATTAGAAAAGTCAGTTATCTTACAGATGTTTTATCCACATTTAAAAGGTCAGTTGGATGTAAATTTCAATATCAACAGATGCTTTGCTGTCAGGAAAACACAGCTTCACTCGAAATGTTTTTGGAACCTAGATTTTTCTCTGTGTTTAATTACCCTTCTGATCTATAAATTCACCCTTTCACTGGCCAAACTTCATTATTGCAATTTAACCTCACTTCTTGTGTTTATCTTGTGTAGGGAATGTGCAATACTGGTGATTATCTATTGGTAATTACTCTTAATTTATTTGAAGACAGTCACTCTTTATCTTTTTTTCATGCAAAATTACCTCTGATCCTATTTAAAGCTTCCCTCATAGATCCTAATTTTAATCTCCTTAATTTGTTCATAATTGTCCTATAGACTCTATTTTTTCCAGGCCCTTCTTTTAAAGCCTGCACCAAAACTTCAGATCCCTGGCTCCTCACAGGTGTACCCTCCTCACCTGGGCTCTGGGCCATGAAGTTTCCTAACTCTGGGATTCCGGGGCCCCCCAGCCTTGTTCTGCTAAGTCTCCATCCTGCGAAGTGGGAAAGCATCATGGCGACATCTCATCATGGCGCAGAGTTTGAGGAATATGCTCATGGTGCAGAGTTTTGTTTACAGAAATAATAATATTATTATTTAATCTTCACCCAAGGATATATTTATTGATTTTAGAGAGAGGAAGGGAGAGAGAGAGAGAAAGAGAAAGAAAGAAACATCGATTGGTTGCCTCCCTGACTCACCCCAGCCAGGGATCAAACCCGCAACCTAGGTATTGTGCCCTGACAGTAGATTGAGTCCACTACCTTTTTGGTGTATGGGACGATGCTCCAACCAACTGAACCACCTGGCCAGGGCTTTAATAATTATTTTTAAGAAATATATGAATTAAAAGAAGCCATTAAATTTATACAAATTGATTCAATTCACAGTTAGATAAAATGTTTATTGTGCTTGATTAATGAATGCAATTCTGGTTCATATTTATTAGGAGTTCACTCTGATTTGTTGTAAGTTTTACATAAACAAAAGTTAAGGCAGCTGTCATGGGTATGTATAAAAATACTTTTTTTTTTTTAAGTGTAAGAAGCTCTAGCTCTAGGCTACCCCTAGGGAAAAATCAGGCCATGGCTAACAATTGCACTGTCCTTTATCCTAACCGAGGCCTGGGGGTCTCCCAGCCTCCTTTATTCCAGCGGCTCAAATCCTGCCACAGCATGACCATTTTTCATCATTCTCATAGACATGACAGAACTTGAAGAGGAGGGCTTTCCTTGCAAATCACACTTCGGTCATCATATCCTATAAGAAATTTATGCCTGGCACTTTCATTTCTGCCTGCTCATCTTTTGTGATGTTGTTGAAATTTTGCTTCCTCGTACACTATATTTTGCATTGTCAGAAAATATTGTTTATTTTCAACAATTACTTTTTAAAAAAAATTTTTAAAGAGAAAAATCATTTCTATTTATCCACATAATTACCATTCCTGGCTCTCTTGATTACTTATGCATTTCCATCTGGTATCACTTTCCTTCTGCCTGAAGAACTTCTTTTAACATTGCTTATAATTCATGTTGGCCAGCAACGAGTTCTGTTTGTCTGAAATATCTTTAGTTTGCCTTCAAATTTGAAAGTTTTTTTTTTTTAATGGGCCAAGAATTTCGGGCTGCTATTTTGTTCTTTTTATACTTAAAAAATGACTTTCCATTGTCTTCTGATTGTATAGGTCTATTTAGAAGCTTGTTATAATTCTTGCCATTCTTCCTCTGTTTATACAATATTATTTTCCTCCAACTGCTTTCAAATTTCTTCTCTTTATTAGTGGCCTTAGTAATTTAATTACAATATGCGCTTTTCAATACTTATTTTGCTCAAATTCATTGTGATTCTTCAATCTGTGAGTGTATAGATTTTATCAAATTTGGAAAATTTTGACCATTATTTCCTTAAGTATTTCTTTTCGTTCTCTTCCCCCCTTTTTCCTGGGATTCCTATGAGGCCACTTCACCATGTTCCTCACATCAGGAATGCTCCCCTCATATTTTTTCAGTTGCTCTTCTGTTTCATTTTAGGTATTTTCATTATTATGTCTTCATAATACTGAACTTTTCTCTTCCATGTTTAGTCTTCTATAGATCTCATACAGTGTATTTTTATTTCACATGTTGGATTTTTTCTTTAGTAGTTCATTTGCGGGTATTTCTATCTCCCATTTTTCTCCACATCATGGTTATATTTTCCTCTACCTCCTTCAACATATGAAGCATATTTATAATAGCTGATCTAACTTTTTTCCAGATTCTGGTCTGCTAGTTCCACTCCCTCTGTCATTTCTGGATCTGTTTCTACCAGTCGAGTTCTCTCCTGGTTTTAGGTCTCATTTTCCTACTTCTTTGCATGCCTGCTCATTTGTTATTGGATGGTAGATGTTGTTATTTTGTGGTATTCCTACAAATAGTGTTGGATTTTGTCCTGGCACATAATTAATTTACTTGACATTAGTTGAAAACTCTTAAAATTGGTTAGTACAAGCCCAGAGCAGCCTGCAGTATAGGCTAAAGAATAGCTGAGGATTCAACTGTCTGTCTTGTAGATTATCGTGAGTTTCTACACTTGCCCTGAGTGAACTCTGGGAATTGTTTTGCTTACTCCTTCTTGAAGATTATTTTTTCTGGATTCAGGTGGTTTCTGCTCAGACATGCACAGGTTATTACTCGGCCAGAGTCAAGGGGTAAATTTCCTCCTGGCCGTAAGCTTGTACAATTGTTCAGTCAACACTGTTTGTTTCCCTTCAGGTAGGAATCACAGTCCCTTGATATCTGTTCAATGTCTGTGTGGTAGGCAGCTTCTAAGAGGGCCCTCAGTGATCCTCAGCTTCTGGTACTCATGTATTGTGTAACCCTCCTCTCATGAGTGGGAGCTGGATCTAGTGACTAACAAATTGGATATGGCAAGTGTGGTAGGAAGTCACTTCTATGATTACAGAAGTTTACAGAATTCACAGGACTCTCTCGTGTGGCTTTGATGGAGCAAGCTGCTATGTTAAAGTGGTCCACGTGGCAAGGAACTCAGGATAGTCTCCTACCAATGCCCAGGGAGTAACAGAAGCCCTGGGTCTAACTGCCCAAAAGGAGCTGCTGAGTGTTACAACCCCAGTGATGTTAGAAGTGGAGTCTTTCCTAGCTGAACATTTACTTGAGACCACAGCACCGGCCAACGCCTCAGCTACAGCCTTGGGAAAAACCCTGAGCTAGAGGATTGTTCTTGATTGGTAATTTCATAATAAGTAAACCATGCCTGAACTCCTGAACCACAAAACTGTAAGGTGATAAATGTGCTTTCTTTCTAGCTTCCATATTTGGGAGTAACTTGTTACTCAGTGATAGATAACTAATACAGTCTGAAAATCATTGCTTCACATATGCTGTTTACTTGAGTTCTGTTATTTAAGGCAGGAAGATAAATTAGGTCTCTGTTTTTTCATCTTGGTCAGAAAGAAGTCCTAGACTGCTCAAATTAGAACTGCCAATACTTTTTGTAAAGCTTTCCAGCTAATTGCAATATACAAGCAACTATGAAAGCCACTATCTTAAATCCATGACTCTCATCCTTTAATGGGCATTGACTCACCAAAGGATCTTGCTAAAATCAAGATTCTGATTCAATGATTCTGGAGCGGGACCTGGGATTGTGCATTTGCAACAAGCTCCCGGATCATGTTGATGTTGCTGGTTTGTGGACCACACTGTGAATTGCAAGTACTTAGATTATTGTGTGCCTTCTGTTTATTCCATCTATGGAGAAACTTGGAACAAATTCCTTAGTATCTGTACTAAAAGATATTTGAGTAGCTCTACCCTCTTTGTCTTATTCACCCTCAATTAACTGGTGTCTGATTCATTAATTCAACAAATATTTATTTTATAGTTCTTGTATGATAGATGAATTTGCTAAGTGAATGAGACATGGCCCCTCTATCCTAGCAATCTGAAGCCATTCTCATTTTGGTGGAAGAAGCAGATATGTGAGGAAGTATATTATGAAGCATATTATGAAGCTGGTTGATAAGTGCAAAAATAGAGGCGCAAATTAATTATGAATCCTCTTTAAGGGTGCCATGGTCAGGAAAGCTTCTAGAGGAGATGGTGTCTGAGTTGCTTGAGAGATGAATGCCCCCCAGTGTGAAAATTGGAGAGCTGCCTCCCAGAGTAAACACTAGAACTTGACCTGTTTCCTCTCTCTGCTGCTTGATTGGTGTCTCCTCCTCTTATGCAAATTAGATCCCTGGTGTTCCGCCCTGAGAACCCTCAGCGTGCTCAGAACTCTGAGACAGGGATGCAGATTAGGCCCCTTGCTCTGTAGCCCTCACTGTCTTCAAGCTCTGTGTTTAAGCAAACAAATTTAAGAAATATCTTTTTATTTTAAGTCTCAAGTTAGTTTTATTATAGAAAAGTTTCAGGTGTCAAAAATGACCATATTTCATCCTTACCTCTACTCGTTCCTCCCAGGGTGGGATGGGGGAGAGAGCAGAGAGACGAAGGTGTGCTCCACATTCAGTTTATCCATAGCCAAGCTCCTGATTTTCCTCTGGGAGAATTATTTGCTGTGGAAACCCTTTTCAACACTCTCAAAATATTTCAGATAGGCTAATGAAAGTAACCGATGAATTTCACTATATAGAGAATGAAGCAGAAATTTTTAAGCTTTACTCCATTGGGATCACAAGTAAGAGACTTAATTTCTTTTGTAGAACAGCCAGCCCGATAGAGGATTATGAATTGACAATGACCCAGAGTTTTTCCCCTTGAGGTGGAAAACTCAGCCTTTCAGTATCCCTCAAAAATTTGTTTAATAAAAATTGGAAAGTAAAGCAAGACTCACTCCTTCTTGTAGTTAGAACACGAGGCTCCTTTGCTGCTATCACACATCTGAGGCCAACCCCAACTCAGTCCCTGAAAAGGTGTGATTAGAGATGAAGTAGCTGATAAGTAGTCCAGCAAAGTCTTTGTACCTGCTCACATATTACAAGGGCATTGAAATTCTAGAATCAAATAGGGGTTCGGCATCTATGCTTGGAAGATTAATTTTCTTCTAATCATAAAGGACTCACTGGTTTACCCTCCTGAAATCTAAGGAAGAATATAAGTGATTAATTGATATTTGATATTCATTGTTCTGATTGTGATGACGATGAGGAGGGTAAGCAGGGAAGTACGCTTTTGCTGTAAAACACACCACTCCAAAATTTAGTGGTTTAATGAAATAAACATTCATAAGTTCTCACTCCTCCGTGGGTTTTATGAGCTCTTCTTATCTAGGCCAGATTATCTGAGGCTAAATGATTTAGGTTGGTGTTACTCAGATGCCTGGATGATTTGGGAATGGCTGGAATAGAGCCTCTATCTGTTAGGTCTCTCAGCTCCCAGAAGGCTAGCCTGGGCTTGGTCACATGGTGATGGAAGAGTTCCCAGAGAACATCAAGAGATGTGAACTTCCATGTGCAAGAAGTTTGCAAGCTTCTGCTGACATCACATTTGCCAGTGACCCATTTGCCAAAGCAAGTCACATGGCCATGCCCAGATTCAAGTAATGAAGAAATAGACTCAGTTCTTGATGGGAAGGGCAGCAAAGTCACATCGAAAGGGCATGCATATAAGGAATTGCAACCTACCAACGCAACCACATCTCGTTCCCCCTGTTCTCAACAGCCTCGGCAAATCAGCTCACACATCAGTTACTCCCATATAGACTGATCATTAATGGTAATTTTCAGAATTACTTGATCCAACCATGTACTGTTAGGTTTCGACTGTACCTGAGTCACTCTTGTCTTTTACCCCAAACACTTAACATCTCTGGCCTCTGTATGTGCAGTTTCATGAAGCTGCAAGGCCCATGTGAAATAAACTCATCTAATGAACTCTCCATGAATGTTAATCCCTAGCTGAAGCATCACTGCTGTTGAACCTTTCATGACCTCTTTGGTGGATCCACCTGAGCCCTTACCCCCTCCTCCTGGATCACAGAATTTATGCCTCTGAGGTTGCCCTGTACATCACATCAAAACCCTCCATCCATCATTCTCACTGGGCTCTAAATCTCAAAGATCAGGAAAGGCATTTTGTTTTATTCATCTTTAAATTCCTGGAGCCTAGCCCAGGGCCTGGCTCACAGTAGACACCCAGCAATTGCTGATTGAGTATATGACACATAGCAGAAATAATGCCATACTCAGCTACTTTGTGGCCTGTATGGGAAGAAATACATGTGAAACAATCTAGAGAACAATAGAAATTATTTGCTGTAGGAATCAAGAGGAAGGAAAAATATTCCCTGATTCAGTTAATAGCATGTTTTCCTCCTTAAAGTCTCCCCTTTCCATCAATTCATTTTGTCTCCCTTTACCCCCAGAGCTAGCCTGTCATCATTTCCCACAGCCCTGGGAACAAATGCTTTGGCTCTAATCTCCCTTACCCACAGAGCTCGTGCAAGTTACTTACCCTCTGAAAGTTACTGTCTGTCTAAAGTTATATGCTGTCTGAGGACCTGTGAGGACCAAGTAAATTAAGACACTTACAAGCACCTTGCACAATACATGTTAGTTTTTATTGATGTTCATAATATCATTATCCTTATTAGATTTCCAAGTGTACTCCTGCTGCTTTTGTTCCAGCCCTCGTCATTCCTTCCCCGGACCATTACCATCACCTTCTCCACTTTCCCCTCCAACAAATCTGACCACCTCTTGTACATGCTTTGAAACTTTCTTTGGCTTCCCTTTGCCTGAAGAATCAAATTTAAATTTCTTATCATTCCTCCAATAATACTAGGCAGTCTGTATCCCTAATGTGCCCTGCTATTTTATGTACCCTTGCTTTGCACAGAGGCAGATTTATGATAAAATAAGGCTATGCTACATGTAAGGCAATAAGGGTCCTTCATTTGCACATGCACCTCCCCAGGCTTGGCATGTTCTCCAAGACTCAGAGAAAGCAGCAGCCCAGCTAGGGGTCAAGCCAATGAACACTGTTGAACCCAGGGATGGTAGTCCCGAGGCTGTAGGTGGGGCCATGGACTGCCAGTACTACCTCCCCATCTGCCCAGACCTCAGTGATGACCTGCCCCTGAGATTTCGTTGAGTATCTGGACCTTGTCTTTGACTCTCAGGAGAAGATCTGAACTAGAAGTGGCTCTACCCCTGCTTGGGAGCCACCATGACTCAGGCTCTACCTACAATTCCACCCCCACCCCAGGGCCACCATCAGGGGATGGGGAGCCTCAGGATTTCCTTGGCCTGAGCCAGAAGCTGCAGAGGAAGTTACAGGGGAGTCATGGCTGATAACAAAGTTGTGAAACTAAAACAAACTTCTAAAACCTTAAAAAACAACCACCAGGTTTCTCTCACCCATACCAGAGGAAAGACTGGATTGTCCTCCTAGTCGGTCTACAGAAAATGATACTAAAAGATTAGTCAACGAGTAGGAGGCCAAAATGTAGGGGGAAGAGTGTCATTGAGTTGGTTCAGGCCGTTAATTCACCAACAGCAATAACAACAATAATAGCAACATGTTGCTCTTCTGGAATTCATGATGCTCCTGGTACTCACCAGCTGTTGCAAATTTGTAATTTTGCCTAAATTTATATTTATAATGTTGAATTCTTTTAAAGTCATGGACCCCAAA
The DNA here is from genome assembly GCA_004027475.1 of Anoura caudifer. Taxonomy (NCBI): domain Eukaryota; kingdom Metazoa; phylum Chordata; class Mammalia; order Chiroptera; family Phyllostomidae; genus Anoura; species Anoura caudifer. Next base: position 16,134 of record PVKU01003881.1, on the reverse strand, counting down.
TGGCATCATGCTCAGGTGCCACAAACCGCATGTGTTCCTATAGCACAGGAAGCTCCTTTGCAGGGTGCTCATTTCCCCTTTCCTGGGCTATCACTCTACCTTGTACAAGCACCATTCCTGCTTCATGGAGCACAGTAATCAGAAATCATTTACTGCCTCCCTCTGTGGACTTCTGCAGGACAGGAGGCTGCTTTGACCCACCTTTGTATTCCCTCTACCTGACTCCCATCTGTTACATAATCAGGGCTTCATAAACATTTCTTGAATATATGAATGAATAAGTAAATGGATGAATAGCTGGATAGATTGGACAGTGAATGGGCATAATCAGAGACAGTTTCATGGAGAATGGAATTTGTGTGATATCTTAGAAGATGGTTATTATATGGCTTGAAGACAAGAGGTGTGTGGACATGCCTGGAAATGAGATCCTCACAAACAGAAGGCAGGGGTTATGGTGGAAAGAAGGCTAACTTTATAGTTAGGGAACTATATAGGGAACTCTCTGGGGTGTTGAAACTGTTTTTTGTCTTAATTATGGTGGTGGTTACATGAATCAAAATGTGTTAACATTTAAAAAATGCACATCAAAAGAAAAAGTATATTTTACTGTATGGTAATGGTAAAAATAAAATGTACATAAAAACAACTGTGATCAGAAAGATATGCAGTTGGTAGATCAGTGGGAGAGGACAATGGGCTGTCTGCCCTCGCCAAAGCTGAGGATGAGTGAAGTGGTGAGTCACACGCGTGATGATCAGTGTTTTCTTGATGTTTTACCAGGGAACCACAGATTACGTCTCCATTCTTTTAGCTGATCCTTCTTATGTCGATTGAGAGCTCAGAGCAAAGGGTTGTGAATTACTTGGAGATGATGAGCAATGGCCTCGGGCAGAGAAAGGGGTATGTCAGGTGTGCAGTTTTGCCAAACCTGAAATATTTGCTTTGAATGCACTAAACAGGGTTGTAATTATAGGCTGTTAAACCCTTGGAAGTGTCAGGCCTGCTCAGCACTCTGTTTGATGATCATTACAATAAAAATTAACAGCTTTATTGAGATATAATTTACATATTCAGAACATATGCTATCATCACCACTATCTAATTTCAGAAGATTTTCATAACCAATAAGAAACCTAGTATCCATTAGCTGTCAATTCCCATCCCCCTTTTCTTCAGCCCCTGGCAGCTGCTAATCTACTTTTTGTGTCTATGGCTTTGCCTATTCTGGACATTTCATATAAATGAAATCATATCATATGTGGTCTTTTGGGACTGGCTTCTTTTACTTGGCATATGTTTTCAAGGTTCATCTGTGTTGTAGCATGTATCAGTATTGCGTTTCTTTTTATGCCTGAGTAATATTCCATTGTGTGAATATACCACATTTGTTTATCCATTCATCACTTGATAGACATCTGTTGGGTTTTTTTCTCCATTTTTTGGCTATTATGAATAATAGTTCAATGAACACTCATATGGAGTCTTTTGTGTAGAAATATGTTTTCAATGATCTTGGATATGGTAACTCTATGTTTAGCTGTTTGAGAAACTGCTGGATTATTTTCCAAAGCAATTGTACCATTTTACATTTGCACCAAGGGTGTTGAAAGTTCCCAGATTTCTCCACATCCTTGCCAACACTTATTTGTCTTTTTGACTGTAGCCATCATCCAGTTGGTGTGAAGTAGCATTCATTATGGTTTTTAACTATATCATGGTAAAATATACACAGCATGAAATGTATCATTTTAACCATTTTTTGAGTGTATAAGTCAGTGATATTGAGTACATTCACAATGTTGGGCAACCATAATTTATCATTATTGTCCAACCATCATTATTATCCACTTCCAGAACTTTTTCATCATCTCAAATGGAAACTGCCCATTAAAAAAATAATTCCTTCTCCCCTCCTTTTCCAAACTGTGGTTTGGATTTGTGCTTTCCTAATAGTTGAGTATCTTTTCATATGTTTATTGGCCATTTGTGTATCTTTGAAAATATGTATGTTCAAATCTCTTTACCATTGTTAAATTGAATTACTTGTCTTTCTTTTTTGTTGACTTGTAAGAGCTCTTTGTATATTTTGGATACAAGTCCACCGACAGATACATGATTTGCAAATATTTTCTCTCATTCTGTGGGTTGACTTTTGCTTTCTCAATAAAAAAAGTGCAGAAGTTTTAAATTTTGATAAAGTCTCATTTACCTATATTTTCATTTGTTGCTTGTGCTTTTGGTAAGAAACCATTGCCTAATCCAAGATCACAAAGATTTACCCTTATGTTTTCCTCTAAGAGTTGTATATGTTTAGTTTTTACATTAAGGCCTATGATCCATTTTCAGTTAATTTTTGTATATGGTGTGAAATGGGGATCTAAGTTCATTCTTACATGTGAATATCCAGTTGTTCTAGCAACATTTGCTGAAAAGACTATTTTTCTTCCCATTGAACTGACTGATACTGTTATGAAAATTTAATTGAACTTAAGTGAACTTTGACATCTATTTCATTAATCTATATGTCTGTCCTTATGCTGGTGCCACAGCTTTGTAGTGAGTTGTGAAATTGGGAAGTATGAGTCCTTCAACTTATCCTTCCGTGTCAAGGCTGATTTGGCTCTTCTGGTTTCCTTGCACTTCCACATGAATTTTATGATCAGATTGTCAATTTTTATGGAAAAGCCAGTTGAGATTTTGACAGGGATTGCACTGAATCTGTAGATCAGTTTGGGTAGTATTGTCATCTTATTAATATAATGTCTTTATATTTATAAAGAGGGGATACCTTTCCAGTTATTAAGGTCTTCTTTAATTTTTTCCACATTGTTTTATAGTTTTCAGTGTATAAATCTGTCACTTATTTTGCTAAATTTATTTCTAAGTACTTTATTCATTTGGATGCTATAATAACTATAATTGTGATCTTAATTTCATTTTTGTATTGTTCGCTGCTAGAGCATAGAAGTACAATTGCTTTTTTTAATATCAACCTTGAATGCTACAACCTTGTTAAACTTGTTTATTCTAACAGCATTTTTGGTGGATTCTTCAGGATTGTGTGTATATACAATCCTGAAGAATCCACCAAAAATGCTGTTTTACATATATATGAAGATATATATGCTGTTATATATATGAATATATTCATTATAACAAATGAATATACACACATATATATATCATATATATGATCATGTTATCTCTGTATAGAAATAAATCTACTTCCTTTCCAATCTAGATACCTTCTATTTATTTTTCTTGCCTAATTTCCCTGGCTCAATGAGTATTTTAAATCCAATTTAAGAAGAGTCAGGAGAATTTAGAATTTCTTCTTTCAGAAGAGGAAAAGGTCAAGAGGCACAAGGCCAAAACTGTCTAGGAGCCCAGTATCTTGCAAATAAATCTATTTGTTGATTTTATTTCCTTGTTTCTCAATTAAGACATTTCTCTTCCCTGATTCTTGAATTCCAAGAAAGATATATTTGAGGCAGAATACCTTTATTTTTTCTTTTAAAAAGCAATATTATCCAGTGTCCTGCTGACCAGCATGTATCCAGTCTCTTTCACTCTCAATCTTCTGATTTATCCTAGGCCACTGTATTGTATTCAAAGAGGAAAAAAAAAGTAAATTTTAAGCAACAAAAACCAACAAACTTAGGTTGATTTGCATTTACATACTTGGACTCAATCCCCAACCACCAGATTAGTGACTTCCAATTTTTTATTTTTGGCCTCTTCACCCTGGTTTGAGATATTGGATTTGATCTTTAAAAAAAATTTTTTTTAAATTTAATTTCCAGATATGTCACTATAGAAAACTTAAAGTGTCAACATAAATCTAATACCAATTTTCTCCCATAAGAACTGAAAAATATGTGCAATTGTAAGGATGCTATAGATGACAATGGAAGAGTATCCTAGTCCTACTAACAACCCTGACATGTCTGAAATTGTGTTACTTTTGGAATTACTATATTGTACTTTGAGATGGTAGGTCTGTTTTTCAGGGAAGCAGCTGCAAAAGGATGGAAAGAATACCATGCTCTGGGTGCAGTCCTGGGTTCTGGTTCCTCTGCTGCAGTTAGCTTGGTGGGTGACCTTGGCTAAGTTAAGTCACTTGAGATTGCTGGGCCTGGAATGAGGAGATCGGACTGAAGAATCCCTGCCAGCCCTAATATCCTGTGAGGCTGTGAATGCGAAGTGCTATGTGCAGGCCAAGGACCCTGTCATTGCAAGAAGTACGTAACTTTCAGAAAGCACAGTGTAATCACAGCTACCAGGACAGCAGAGCATCTTGATGAAGGGCACACGTAGGGTCTGATTTTAAATTCCTACCCACGAGTTTTGATGGCCTTGCCCTTCAAAGGCCATAAAGGGGTGGATGATCATGTGACAAGGTGTTATACTAGAGCATGTGTTCTAAATGACAATTAGTTTTTCCAAATAATTCTTAAGAACAGAGTTCATCAAAACAGAAGGCAACATAAACTCTCAATCTCCTGAATACTGCTAACATACAGACCAGGGTGCTACCTCTTGAGGTTCCTTCCGCCTCAGCCTAGTGCCCAGGCTGAAGTAGGGCTGACAGGCCAGGTGGAAGCCTTGAGAAAGTCCCACAGCTATGGGCTCAGAACCGCAGCTTAGCAGCAGGTGACTGACAGCCCATCTTGGTTTTCCCAGGATGGAATCTATTTATATGTGTTATTCCAGACTAATTTTTAATGAGACCCTTTTCCTCTCTCAAGTCCCCTGTCTTAGATAGTAAATTATATATGGTAAGTTCTAACTTAATGTCATAGTTAGGTTCTGAGACTTCAGGAAAAACAAGGTATAATGAAACCAATTTTGCCATAAGCTAATTAATATAAACAAGAGTTAAGTGCCTACAGTATTTCATCAACCTTAAAGAAAACAACATTGAATGAAATGATGTTATTTTAGGACTTGCTGTAATCACCGTAAAAGCATACTTGTCCCTAAGTCCATTTACCCAAGCTGTTTTTATTTTATTTGTATTTTTTAATTTATTAATTTTTAGAGAGATGGGAAGGGAGGGAGAAAGAGAGGGAAACACGGATGTGTGGTTGCCTCTTGTACACCCCCTACTGGGCCCCTGGCCCACAACCTAGGCATGTGCTCTGACTGATAATCGAACTGGCAACACTTTGATTTGCAGGCCTGTGCTCAATCCCCTGAGCCACTCCAGGCAGGGCTGGTTTTTTTGTTTGTTTGTTTGTTTGTTTGTTTGTTTTATAGTAAAATAATTAAAAATATTATTCTATTAAGTCCCTTCACTTGCTTCATTTTCTTGCCTTAGTAACATATTAGTTTTCATTTATTTTATACCCACATGCAGCATACTCTGGGCCAAGAGTTTATATATGAAATTTTATTCACAGCCTATTGGTAGGGTGAAACTATTAGCTCCTTTTACAGATGGAGAAACTGAGGCTCTGAGAGGAAAATAGCAGTTCCAGAATTTGAACCCAGGTATATGGGCAACAGAAGTCTTTTGTCATTATGCCTCTGTGTGTTCAAAACGAAACAAAATATTTTAAAGCTTCAGGAAGTAAATTTTGTCTTACTTGAGTTTTTAGACTCGCAGTGCTGAAAACAAAATTAATGAAGCACTTTACCCTCTTGCATGAACACCCCTGTGTTTTCTCTCTGTTCCTCAGTCTTCTCTTTAGGAAAATGGGGCTATTAACCATCCCTATTTCATAAAGGTGTGGTTGAGAATAAGAGCTAATGTATAAAAATGCTTACTTAGAACATGCCTGGCACACTGGAACCTCTCAACACGTGTCGTGTTACCATTGCCATCGCATCATCATCACTACCGCCCTCATCGTTTGTGCTTGCATTGAGCAGCATTGTCTGTGATGTTCTGATAAAGCTGCTGCTCCAACTGCTCTCTGCCGCTGTTAGCTGTGCAGCCGCCACGCCTCACCCTGCCTGCCAGTTTTCTCTTACCTTGCCATCTGTCTCTGCTTATGTTAACTTTTCATTAACATCTCTTTGCTGTTATAATTTCAGTGAGTACAAAATATGGAAGGAACTTATGCCTTTACTGCGGAAACATGTTTTTGCTCTATCGACCCACAGATTTATCCAACTTTGTAAAACTGAAGGGTTCTGTGGTAACACTTGAAACGTAACTTGAAAAAGCAATGAAGGGATCTGAGATGATTTCTCAGTCTTGCAGTAATTCAAGGTATCATGTCACTCCCCAGGTTCTCTCTCTAAAACAGAGCAACAGTTTCGACATTCTTATATGGAAGTTACAGTCTAAGATGAAGAACTGGTAATTAACTATGGATGTGATTTGGTATCACAATGGTTGAAAAACCTGAAGAGTTATTGAGAATCATATACAAAACATTTTTAAAGTTCAAAGTAACCTTTTTCCTTATTACCCCAGAGAATAACACACTCATTGTTACATGCATTCTTTGCATGTGTATTTCTGTGTATTTATACATGCACATATACACATATACAAAACCAAAAATGAGATGAAACTGAAGTGGTTTGTAGTCTTTTTTCCACTTGACAAAGTATTTTAAACCTCTTTCTATTTCAATAACATTCAGTCCATTTCCAACTATTTTTGGCAGCTGACCTAACTTTCCGAAGGGAACCACCCCATCTGAAACCCATGAAATGGAAGCTTTTGAGGTTGAAGCAGAAGTGTGAGAGCCAGGGCCCCAGCGCACAGGCTCACGCTGGCTTTCCCTCATCCTTGCCCTTCACCCAGTGGCCCTGAGACACCACAGAGGAACCAAACCACAGTCATTACAGATGTGCCATAATATGTTTAACCAATTATTCGTCATTTAGATGATTTCTAACTTTTCCCCATTGTAAATGACACCGAACACCTTTATAGCTAATCTTGGCACATATGCTTCTTTATATATTTATTTATTTCCTTTGGACATTTTTTAGAAGTAGAAATTCTAGGTCAAAGGGTATGCATATTTTCAGGGGGTGTTTTAAAAAAATAATATTGTAAAAGTTTTCTTTTAGAAAATTTGTAGAAATTAATTTGCTAAGCCTGGGTGTTTTCATAAAAAAAAAAAAATCCTGGCCAATATATTGGTTAATATCAAAGTCAGAACACTTAGAACCCACACCAGGCACCACTGAATTGTAGAGAAAGAGAGACAGGATCTCCCACCCCAGAAGGATTTTGTTCTTTAATGCTTGCATGCAACTTCAAAGCAAAGGCCCTGCCCTCAAAGAGCTTGTATTTTATAGTAAAAATAAATAAATAAATAAATAAATAAATAAGAGAAAGAAAAAAGTGGAGAAAATCTTGCTTATTCCTATGAACTGGGTGTGGAGCAGGTCTAACACAGCAAACACACCTGAAGTAGGTAGGGATCCAAGAGTCAGCTTGGCTTTAACGATGTTGTCTCTTCTTTGGGCACTGCTGGCAAGAACAGATACAACCTGACCATATAATGCAGCTTTACCCGCCATGATGGTCACACATTTGGCCCACTGGGCACTGGGCCTATCAGTTTAGCGGTCTCATTTCAGTCTAATGGAGAGTCTTTGAAAAAGCCGGCCTAGGACACCCTCCACTACGTTACTTCCCGTTATCTGAGGGTTTTGCCACATCACCAGACCTCTTACCCTGAAGTACTGCAGTGCTGATAAAGTCACACTGGACAGGGAAGCAGCTTTGGGTGATGTAGCAGTGAAGCATCATCTCACTCAAGTTTGGTAGAATTTTTCTTCCCTTTTTGCCTCTTAAAGAAGAGATCAGTTTAATTTTCTCAGTTCTTTGCATTGACTATATTTAGAGGTTAGTGAGGTCTCTATAGATTTCTCTGCAGAGAGAAACTAACTTGATAAAAAAGTCAGTGTTGGGAACCTTGGGTACATAGCAATTCTTTACTTTTTATTTGCTTTTTCTTGTTACAGTAGGTCACTGAGGGTCCCAACAGCAGCATTGTGCATGAATTTGAAAAGTCTTTTTAATTAAGCCAAGTAAAAGTCTTTCTATAATTTCCTAAATATAAATCATCCTTAAGATTCATTTATACTGTAGATTGCAAGAGACTCCCATCTCCCGGTCCAGCGCTACACCTGGCAGGGGAATGAAACTAACTGCTCTTTGGAAGACCCAAAGCACACTTCATCAATTTGTCCCAACCCTCCTAAAGAGTCTCAACATTAGCTGCACGTTGGAATCTTCTGGAGAATGTTAGAAACAGATCCCTGGATCCAGCCCCAGATCCTCTGCCATAAATGGCCAGGGGAGGGGGCTGGACCCATGTCCAGATTGTTCTGAGAGCTCCCTGTGTGCTTTCTGTCTGTAGCTGGGATTGAGAATCCAGACTTAACCCAGTACTTTTCTGACCTTATATTTTTGTCTAAGAGTTGTTTTGAATATAAAATAGCCACTTTAAGGAAGCTAGGAAAAATAAAGTGGTTTGAGGAGAAATAATTTATTTTAAGGGATGTCTGTTTTACTCAACTAAAATAAAATATAAATATTTGGACAAGATCAGTGTTCTTTGTCATTAACTTGCCCAGAGGAACGTAGAGCACGGGGCAAGCCCATGGGCAGGTAGGGAGGATAAGAACACACCAAGGCACATCACAATTACATTAGCCAAGATTCAAATGAAGGAGAGAATTCTAGAAGCAGCAAGGGATAAGGGGACAGTCACCTACAAAGGAGTTCCCATCAGATTGTCAGCTGATTTCTCAAAAGAGACCTTCCAGGCAAGAAGGGGCTGGAAAGAAGTATTCCAAGTCATGAAAGTCAAGGACCTACATCCAAGATTGCTCTATCCAGCAAAGCTGTCATTTAGAATGGAAGGGCAGATAAAGTGCTTCTCAGATAAGGTGAAGTTAAAGGAGTTCATCACCACCAAGCCCTTATTATATGAAATGTTTAAGGGACTTATCTAAGAAAAGAAGACAAAAAATATGAACAGTTAATATGAACTCTGAACAAACTCACAGATATTAACAACCACAGCTAAAACAAAGCAAACGAAGCAAATAGCTAGAACAGGAACAGAACCACAGAAATGGAGATCACATGGAGGGTTATCAACAGGGGAGTGGGAGGAGGAGAGGGGGGGAAAAGGTACAGAGAATAAGTAGCATAGACGATGGGTAGAAAATAGACAGGGGGAGGGCAAGAATAGTATGGGAAAAGTAGAAGCTAAAGAATTTATGACACATGGACGTGAACTAAAGGGGGGGAACGTGGGAGGGGGAGGAACGTGAGTGGGAGGAGGTGAAGGGTGGAGGAGAATGAAGGGGGGAAAATGGGACAAATGTAATAGCATAATCAATAAAATTTAAAAAAAGAAATCCTATCAGTTTAAACATAAGCAACGTTTCCTTGCAGCATCATTGCTAAATGGCCGGAGTAGTTAGTGCAATCATTCCAGGCTAAGTTAGTTCTTGGCACTTCAGGGGAAGGCCTTACTTTTTCCTCTAGATCAAGCACTTAATTACTTAATTTGTCTGGAATCTCATTGTGGAACTCATTACAGAATCCATCAGGACCTAGAGGATGTCAGGATGATTTAGCAGTCTTATAAATTTCTCTGTATTCTCTAGTAATTCTCGTTGTCTGTTAAATGCTTCAGAATGACAGGAAGATATAACTTAATAAAATGGCTGGGAATGGCATTGAAAACATCTTTTTTTTTTTTTTTTTTAAGAGAAAAGAGCTGCAAGAAGAGTCTTTTAAACCTTCAAATTAATATTTAACTTAACAAATTAAGTTAGCACTAAACCCGTTCTTATTCAAGCTCTTGATTGTTTTATTAGAAGCAATTGCTTACCTTGGTTTAAGAAACTTGCTAAGGCAGGTTACTCACATGTCTCTTCCATATAAACTTTATATTAGGAATTTTCAATGCATTTTAACTCTTAAGGCTTTGCAGATTAGACAGGAATTTACAGAAAGATGAGGTATGCTCCTTTTTTTACATCTTCGAATATATTACTCCTATTAAAAACATCATTCTCACTAATGTCAAATGGTCTTTTGGTACCTAATGGTCTTGACAAGAACAAAAACAACCATGTGGATTTGGAATCAGGAGAGAATAGGGTCATTTATCTGTGGTGCTGTGGGAGAGACATTTTCTTTTTCGATTTTCTTCCTCCTTTTTCTTATTGCAATTACTGTTTGGGTTCATAATGACAACTCCCATCATTATGACTTTTCCAGTTCACAAGCTGGAGAAAGATTAATGGTAGAAGAAAATAGTTTTTTGGCATTAGAGCTACATCGAGCTGTTAATATAACAGAGCGGGAGTGCATGAAATCCATTTATAAGATTTATGCTTGTGATGGAGAAAAAGTGGTAGAAGGTATAAAATGTTAAGATGTAGAACCTGAAATGTTGGCAGGTGGCATGTAAATTTCATTCATTCACTCATTCATTCAACAAATCTTGAGCATGAATTATGTATGCATGTCACACACTGAAATAAAAATAAACCCTGGTAAGACCTAGTCTAAAAGGACACGGGGTGGGGAGCACGCATAGAGTCCCCGAGGGATGGGGCAGGTACTTACTTGGTTTTGCCCATCCTGAAAACTAGAATTTAATTTTAATTCCCTGGCGGGAACTTCTGGGTCTAGGTGTCTATAATAATGGTAACTAGAGGTTGTTTAACACAAAGCTTTGTTGAGAATAAATGAATCTTTAAATGAGAATTGTGTATTTACTAGTTCATTGTAGTACCCAAAAAATAAAGGCTCCACAATGAATCTGATATAAGCCTCTAATTTCTCCACACTAAAGAAATTGGTAATGTATTTTAAACTATTAAAACAAAGAATATTCTGGCTTTCCCCCCCAATGTAGTTGTGTACCTATGTGGTGTCCTCCTATGGTGGGTTTGGAGAGGGCTCCCTGGCTGCAGGTATCTTATTATGAGCCCCAGAAAATTATTGGACTTTGTGTCTTAACCTTGGGAAAGACTGCTCAGGTCTGGTTTACCACAGCTCTCCAAATGTTCTTTCTGTTGGATTTTCTTTCTCAGCCCTAAGGCCTTGGGTGAGGCATTTACAAAACCCTTTGAAGCAAAAGAGTCATTTCCTGCTTGGAGGTCTAACACCTATAAAGAGCTTTGTCATTGCTCAGAAATAGGGAGTCATTTCCTGCTTGGAGGTCTAACACCTATAAAGAGCTTTGTCATTGCTCAGAAATAGGGAGTCTATGATAATAGTGCAAAATCGTTTAACAAGCTTCCCAGGTAGAAGTAGGTTAGGAGTAGCTTAGGGGTGTGGCTCTTTAATCACTTCTTGCTCAATATCATGTCAGTTACAGTCAACTCCGTGCTAGGCATTGGAGAGGCAACAATGGAGAGCAGTACCCCTGTCCCCAAGGAGCTCAGCATTTGGTAAGGGAGTCAGGTGGTATGATTAGTTCTATGACAGAGGAATGTAGGTGGTGGGGGGTTTGCAGTAGGATCATGGACAAAGGTTACTTAACCCAGAAAGGCTACAAGCATTTAAAATTTTGCTCAATAGCACACTTTTAAGAACGTTGATCACTCCAGAATAATCTGGGAACTTCCTCCAAAAATTTTAAAATCTGTATTAAAATATAAACTGGTAAATCTTGTGCTGTTTGTCAAGGTGGTATCCTGTTATTATTTAATTTCATGAACTCTTAAAATGAGAGATATGTTATTAGGAGGATGTCAGGAAAGATTTCCCACAGAGATCTTATCAGATCTGGGACACAAGGAACCAATGACAGTAAGCCGAGAAGCAGAGGGGAGTGTTTTTTGCGAAGGAAAGAGTGCTCACAAAAGCTGGGACACAGGAGGTAGTGGGTTGGAAAGTTGATACCTATGAAAGTAACCCAGGATATCAAGAGCATCACAAAACCAGGGTTTGTAGTCACTGAGATTCCGATTTTTTGTACCAATAAACAGGAAATTTAAGTCATCATTTTATGATTTCCTCCTCATATTCCTTAAAGCACCCACATTTCTAAGGCATATAAGATGACCTTGACCTTAGCAGGTTGTGGACAGACAAAAGGATACTGAACATTCATTATGTGTTCGGTGCCTCAAGACTGACTAAGCTAGTTATTTTAAAAATCAGGTGTGGATTAAAACAAACAGCAATAAAATTTTAAAATATTTCCTTGGATCTGGGATGTTTTATAGGTAGAAATGAGTTTTAGATAAATGTGTCCAATTACACACATTTTAGATAAATTTACTATGGGGACAGGATAGCTTTTCCCTTCAAATCTCCGCTGCATGAAACTAACCCCTAGCTTAGATCTTACAGCACAAATCCCAGCAGGCATATTACCCCAAGGACATGCATCTGTTCCTTCTGCCAGTTGCCATGGGGTTTGGACATTGGTATCTTTTGGAACAGTTGTAGTCCCTTGCCAGCTGTGGGCACATGAACATTTCATTTCTGGAAAAATCAGAGTCAGGGATACAAGCTCTAACTCCAGGTATGGAGTTAGAGCCCATTCAGAACCTCCATTCCTTTTGATATTAGTCAGTAGAAAAACTAAGAGTATATTGACTTTCTCTAGGTCTTACTTAGAAGCACAGATATTCCTTAGATTATGAATATCCTTGAACAAAAGAAAGAAGAAAATGCTGTGAGAAGAGTGGGGGTTGTCTTTGGTTTTCCTCCAAGTTCAGCCTAGGTTTACATAAGCCCATTCCACCTCTGCAGACCTACTCAGCATCTCGTGTTTGTCTGTTGGCCTTCATTCTGCCCCAACCTGTCTGCCTACTCATCTTCCACAGAAGTTCATGTATCTTACTTCTCCACATCAAATGATGTCTCCCCCTCCCTCCCTTGCTTCCCCCTCCATAATTCTGTATTCTACCACAAGACGAGACTCTGCTCTATTCCAATGATTCTTAAACCTTACTGCACTTCAACATCACTGGGAATGCTTTTTAAATTTCTGGGTCACTTGTCCTGTGTTTCTGACTTGGAGGATCTGGGTCAGAATTTAGGAATCTGCATTTTAACCAGCAGGCTCTGTTTCCTGCCCTGGGGGATTCTGACTTGGTGAGAAGACCATTTGGAGCCACCCTGCATTCTGCTGTAGGAAAGCAGCCCTGTCCTTCCACCAGCAGCCCTGGCTTTAGTTCCAACTCTGTCCCCATCTACTCCGTGGCTGTGGCTGAATCACTCTAACTCCCTGTGATTCCAATTTCTCCTCTACAGCATGTGGGAGCAGGGAGAGAAATAACACTGGAGATCTTACACTGTCTTGCCTCATTGTCTTTCCTTCTCAGCTGCCTGGAAAATCCTAACTCTGATGGCCCTGCTATCTGCCTTCTTCCATGCACCCCGGCTATTGAATATAACTAGAGAAAACTATGGACCCAGGCTGACAGGTGCTGCTCCACCAAGCTCTCAACATTGTGCAGAAAAGATGGTGCTCATCCAGCCAACTCACTCTCTTTCTGCCCAAGAACTGTTCCAAATGTTCCCTCTCCCCCAGCTGCAGACCCAGCCACTTCCGCCATATCTTAGCATGTGAACTTGCCTTCCAATTCACAGAGAAAATAAAAGCCACAAGAAGGAAATTCTGTAATCTCCTGCCATCAGAGCTAACAGCACACCTGCTTCCATGCCCATCCTTTCCTTCTTCCCTTTATGTCTCTCCTCCTAGCTAAGCCGATGTCTTCTCGAATGCTCTGGATCCCATTCCTCAATGCTTCCCCATCTTTCCTGTGTCTTCAACCTCTTCCTCTGTATAGTTATATTCCTGCCACACAGAGATTAACACTGTTAACATATTGATTTATTTACTCTCAGTTTTTTATGCATACATAAGCATACATTTTATCCAGCATTGGGATTTTTATCAGTGAGAGTTTATACAGGGAGCAGAGTCACTATGCTATGGGATGTGTTACAGGAACAGGACCTCACACAGTTGTGGGAGGAGAGACCTGAAGGTTCATGGTGGGGCTATTGGAGGCCGAGAGGAGTCATTAATCATTTGACTAAGAAGCCAAGAACATTATCCTGGGTTATCCAGGTGGGCCCAGGTTGATAACAAATGTCCTTCACGGTCATAGGAAATGTGGTGACAATTGGAATAGTGCTAAGAAGGGGTCCAGAGCCAAGGAATGCAGCATCTAGAAAAGGTGAGGACACAGAATCTCCCCTAGAGCCTCGGACAGAGCCAGTCCTGCGGCTGCGTTGGCTTGAGCTTAGTGAAACTAATTTTGGACATCTGGCCGCCACAACTGCAAGGATATAAGTTGCCATTGTTTTAAGCCACTAAGTCTGTTGTAATTCATTACAGAAGAAAGAGGAAACAAACGAACACCTTCAGCCACAGAGGGAGATCACTATGGGAGCACGTTGAAGAAGTCTCTTGGAAGCTGTTGTTGCCCCTGCGTAGCTCTGCCTTCTTGGATCTGTGGACAGCCTCTGATGCTGCGCCTGACACCCCCGTGGGTTGGTCAGCCAGGCCAGAAGCAAGAAGTGCTGGATGCAGAGAGGAGCTGGAACCCACGTAGTCACCTCTCCATCTGCCCACAAATGCTGTCAGAATGCTTTGTCACCTTTGCCTTCTAGATCTCATGCAAGTTCCTCCTTTGGCCAGCTCCAACACAAAGAGGGAACAGAATTCATGATTCTGGGACCCACAGTTCCCAGCTTAAGCAAGGCTGGGAATGACACAACACATTCCAACCTAGGATCATATGGTTTGGTAGGTTTTCATCAGGCTTCTCCTCAATTGCAAAAGCAGTTTCCTATGTCATTGAATACTCTTCCACACTGATGTGGAAGAAATTCTGACAAACTATTATTTATTTAAGCATTCCTCTATTATTGGTAACATAGGATATTTTCTGTTTTTCTACATTACAGATAGTACTTCAGTAACTCTCTGCATATGAATCTTTGTCAGTATTTCTGACATTTCCTGAGAACGGATTCCTCGAAAGGGTAGTGCTGAGTTAAAAGAAGTGAATTTCTACAGATCTGGATGATTCCTGCAAACTGCTTTTCAGAAATAACATATCAGCTTTCATTCCTGGGTCCTGCCAACATGGGATACTGTTTTAAATCTTTTCAAAGAAGCGCTTCTTGACTACTTCTGATGCTAGTGATCATGACTGCTAGAGAACTGGATGTAAGGGCAGCTGGCTGCAACACTCATCTCCAGCTAGCTGGCTGGCTGGTCAGGGATCACCTGCCTTCCGTGACCTCCATGGGTCCCTGTACCTTCAGAAGCTGCACCCTTGGCAAAAGGGGACAGCCTTCTCTTGTTTTCAGTCAAAAACTTGGGGGAATAAATTGCTTAAAATTAAATATGTGCTCAATACACACTTGTATACAAGAAAAACTGAGAAACAAATAGAGAAACAGAAATAAAATGAGAGGAGGTAACTGTTGCAACTCTATCAAGTTCCTAGCAGAGTCACAATTAGCATTTAATTCCCTAAAGTTTTCAGTCACGATTTAGACTTTTCAAAGTATCTATATTGTACCAAAAATTAGATTCTGCATCAAATATAGCAAAGGCATAACATTTGCTTTATTACTAAAACACTAAAATACATTACCTGACTGATTCCCATTGCAAATATTTGAATTAATCAGGATAGTTTTATGGCACATGATTTTAAATAATCTTTTTTATTCTCAGCTTTACTGCAACAGAAATGAAAAATAAAACATGATTTTGAAAAGCTGAAGTGACCCATGGAGAAAAGCCCTCGCAGCAGAGAAGATTGTGCAGGGAGTAATGAAGCAGTCTGTGCCACACGTTTCCCCAAATTTGTATTTCAACTGAAACGTAATGGTTAGATGGATAAGCAGTAATTGGTATACTGAGAAAAGAAGTTAATACTGACTTATCTTCTGTCCAAACTGCAAAGTGTATTTCTTATATTTATAATCTCAGAATGCTAATAAAAATAATCTAGTTTCCATTTGTCAAAAGGCAGGATGCCTGAATTCCTGGTGACTGGTTTGCTTATGAAAGCCTATTTTTAGAGTTTTAGACTGTCTGAGATCTTTGGGGAGTTTCTGCATTAAGTGAGACAACCCACAAGCAAGCCTGACAAATATAAATTCATAGAAAGCCAAGCAACAAGGGGCATGGCAGAGATGGTCAGTGG